>JBBPJW010000125.1:0-55370 GCA_038088935.1 Pulveroboletus aff. viridisquamosus
TTATACAGTCTGTCTCCTCGCCTTCCAGCGGCCCCACCCCTCTCTCGATCACTTCCACAGTATCTTCATCTTTGTCCCGAACTCCAACCACGGTATCTAGTATTTCTAGTCTTTCGACTAGAAACAGCCTGGTGGAGGAAGATGTTGTGTCTTTAGCTGATGTTCCGGCCCCTTCTGAGGTGTCGACGGAGCCCTCTCTCTTGTCAAGCCTTCGTAGCTCAAGCATAAGCTCAGTGCTCTATGTGAGTACTCCTGTGATCCATACGCTCCATGTTCTCATCACGCATAGTATCCCCATCCGACGATGGTGCCACTTCCTGAGTCTCCTGCTCCCGTTTATTCTCCTGCGCCTTCTCCCAGTCTCAGCATCAGCACTCCAGAAACTAATAAACCTTCTATCCAGTCTGAGCTGGAGACAGAGCCAACGCATGCACAAACCGAGCGCACTGAGGTCATAACACATGAAATTGACCGGTTACTTCACCACGTTCAGGAGTTGGATCACTTCAGAGGCCAAGAAATTCAAGAAATCTCCGAGAACGTACGGGAAATTCGAGACGAACTGTATGATCTGTCGGAATATGTACGCACTCACTTGGTTGCAACCGAAAGGGTCGTGGTCACAGAACGGTCAGAGCCTCCCGCCTTTCCCCATAGGGACCAGTCTGTTGGTGCTGTTAGTGTCATTCCAGATCATAGGGACCGGGGCGTAGGCGTCATGAGTGTCATCTCAGAATCAAGAACCCTGCCGGCTGGTCCTCGATTGCGGCCAGGTTTGATCCCAATTGCGCTCACACCACCTCCTGTCAGGTCTCCTTCCCTCAGTTCAAGTTCTTACATGGGATCTTACTTGTCTTCCCCCCATTCGGACGACTTCAGCCTTTTAGGTGCAGATGAAGAGGAAGTAGCGATACCTCCACCTTCTCCTGCCTGGCCGTCAGAACTATCGTCACCTTCGTCTGATCTTACCCCTTCGATCATCTCGTCTTCCGAGTCATCGCCTGGACCAACGCTTTCTCTCACCTCTTCGTCTTCTTCTCCTACTCCTCCTCCTTCATCCCCTACACCGTCTACAGAATCTACGGACTCTAGTGAAACAGCCCGACCACTGGAAGGAGTCACGCTGACCACCATCCGAGATATGCTGACGCAATTACGGGAGCAGACTACAGCGCTCTGGGAAGGACAAGCTTCCACTAACGAAATGTTGGATGAGCTTCGGCATGCTAGACCTGCACCGCAGGATAATACGGAAATCCTTGACCGGCTGCATCATATCCAGACTCTCGTTGAGACACTGGTTACTTCACAGCAAGATACAACTCAGCGACAACAACGAGCGACCGCCTTGGACGAAACGGAGACCGTTCGGGTCTCTGATACAACACACAGAGTAACCAGAGACAGTCCTGTAACAGTGTCGGAGGATTCCCAAGCTGATGCAGATAGCTTGCTTTCTCGTTGGAGGGATATGGTCCGAGCACGAGACCGCGGACGTTTTCCTATTCACATGCCTACACCCCGTCAACCTGGTCCTTCACTGGATGAACAATTGATGGAGCTTCTGAATATACCGCCTGCACCGGTTCCTCCGGATATCCAGCCACCACCCCAGCTGATCCCATTCATCTATCAACCTGCTCCGAGGCCATCTCGGTCGAGGAGCACAAGTCCAGTACTGAGGCCAGATACGGCCCCTCCATTCTTTCAACAGTCGACCTGGTCCCCAGAAGCATTGCGTCCGCAGCGTCAACGTACCCTTCGCCCGAGAGCTCCTCTTCAACCCTTTATAAGACAGCCTGCGACTGAGGGACCACCTCTTCAAGATATACCACCTCGTCCATCTAGATCAGAACATGTGACTCGTCACCCTTCTCCATCTCCGCCGGAACGGAGGCCAGATGTACGTGCCCCTGGGCCTGGCGTGGTATGCTTTCTTAGTTGCACCCTTGCGATTTCGTTTGACGAAAGCTCCAGCCAAACTTATATGATCGCCCTCCTACCGCCCCGCCAGACCTAGGAGGAATAGACCCCACTGTTGGATCCACCAGTTGGTATCGACGCCGACCTGAGGTACGGTGTGTTATTATTTACAACCGAGTGGACTAAGGTATTTTGTATTCCTTAGGGAGGTATCGTACCACCATTCCCGGTGCTAGATAGCCAACGACGACCAGGTGAACAGGCCCGAAGTCCAGCTTATGTCCCAATGCCACCAGGTCCAGTGAGTGACTTCACATATCCCGCGCGGCATCTGACTGACAAATCTTCAGACGGTCGTTCAGCTACCCCTATTTGATACGCTGATGGCAATTCTGCGAGTGAGCATTCCTTATAAATGTTCTTGGGCGACGATGATAATGTCGACAATAGGAGCACCGGCTCGCACAACTCGCAACAGTGGATCAGCAGCGTGAACTGATGAGGTACATGAGCGGTCTCAATGGCTGGCTTGCAAGAGATGTACAAGACCGGCAAGCCGAGCTGCGGGCTGTCACTGCTCGCATTGATCAACTCAGAGCTGACTTGAGCCGCATGGGTGTCGGTACAGGACCAGGTTAGTGCCAATGCCCCGGGTTCGACGTGGTTTTGATGTTGATACTCGACCCGGCGCAGCTATACCTATGCCTCAACCCCAACAGCCACAAGTAGGGCCTCTACCTGAGCCTGTGAATTTAGGTCAGGGTGCAGGCGGCTTCATTGTTCCACCACCTGGCCCTATACCGCCAGTAGTTCCCGTTGGCCCGTATCCTCTTGGGTTTGTTCCACAACCCGATGTCCAGGCCCCAGTCATGCCTGAAATGGACTCCCCTGTCATTCCTGAACCGCCTCGGGGCTGGCGAATGGGAATGCCAGAACATGAGCAACACGCAGGCCCAGTTCGCCCCATGGGCCCACCGTACGAGGGATTCCGCCAACCGGAACTAGGCGGGTATGCTCCCGGCGAACCTGAACTTGAAGAATTAGTGATTCCGTCGACACCATCGGGTTCACCTCTCCCAGTGCCTGGGCAAGGTACAATAGTCATTCCACCATCACATAGCGAGCACGATTCAGGAATCTCGACACCTAGCCAGCAGACATACCAACCACCTCCTAGTCCCGGAGCCCTACATATCCCACGCAGTGATATACCTGCTGTTATGCCAGTCGCACCTTCTCCTGGTAGCCCCCCGGTTCCACGAGCATTTATCCCACAGGTTCCAGTCCCCCCTCCAGGTCATATTGTCCAGCCAAGCGAAGCGTCGGAACCTATCGTCGTTAGACCAGGACAACCGGGCATACCAATGCAACCTGGGATCGCTATACCTCCGAGTATAACCATTGGGCAACCCCCCGTGCCCGTACAGCCAACACCCATCGTTATCCACCCGCCTGTACCAGTACGAGAATTGGCGGACGGACCATCTCGAGCGAGCTCCCGGACAAGTACAAGGCCGCCTGTCGTAGTCGTTCAAAGTAGTCCGGATCGTATTCCTGGTGTAGTGCCTGCGACTATAATTGCACCACCATCCGATGATCGTGTTCACATATCCCCTACTATACACCCGCGCTCTCCTAGTGGATCACGTCGGTATAGCCCGGAAAGTCATCCACATATCCATGAAGTCTCACCCTCCTCTCCTTACGAAATCTCGCCTTCTCCTTCTCGCCGATCACGTCGACGTCCTCGACCCCACTCACCGGAAGACAGAGGGTATTACGAATCCCGATATGGACCTCGATACTATCGTCAATATTCCCCTAGTGATCGTGGATACCGCAGATATCACGACGATGATTATTATTCACCAGACCGTGAGAGGCGTCGAAGATATCGCCGTTACCGCGATGACGAAGATAGGTCGCCGCAGAGGCATTCAGATGATCATCGTCCTGGGCGCGGTGGTCGTGATGACAGGTATCACCCCGAGAGGGAGTACTCCCCAGAAGATCCAGGCCGACACACCTTGCAGCGCCGTCCAGACACTGAAGAACATGCTCCAGTATCCGAAGCCAGGTCCGCCAGAGGAGCTGGACCTGTTGAGGGAGATACGACTGGAGCTCTTCCTCACCCTCCGCCTGCTTCCCCCGCGCCTCCTACCATTATTCAATTGGGTGGTCCCGGAGGAGTCCGCACACGTAGGTCCCTGGAATTTCTTACGATGCCCTCACGTTGAGTTAATTCCACAGACCCCCGCTCGTCACCTTCAGTACACGAATTCCCGCAGCTGCCACCGGGCGAACGCTATCCCCCTATTGTGCCCTCTGAACGCGGGAGACCCGACCGCCAGCGCTCTGCTCCAATGGAAGATGCTCCAATGGAAGATGTACCAGAAAGACCCCTCCGCCGCCATCCCTCATCTGCATCTGGGACGGGAAGTGATCGACGCACTCCTCAACGCACGGCTTCCCGTGGTGCCCCAACCCCAATGATTGAGGAAGAGGATGGTGGACGACCACCAAGCGAAATGGTTCACCATGTCCCGGAGCCTGGTCCCCAACCACATTTCGTACCAGACGATGTGGACTTTGACAATGCTCTACGTGAACGACAGAATCGACTGGACGAGGCAGAACGTCAACTGACCCACATTGTACATGATGCGCAGGATGCCGAGGGTAGACGTGAACAGGAGTTCCGTGATAACGAAGATGCCAGAGAGCGAATCTTTGTTGAAAACGAGGAGCATAGAGACGCGGAAACGAGACAGCGAGCTGATACTCTGTTCCGTGAACTGGAGGAACGGATCGCAGAAGTTCCGCCAGTTCCGCCAGTTCCGCCTAGTCCAGTTCCGCCGCGTCCAGTTTCACCTCGTGATTCAGATCATCATTCGTTACTTGAGTCGATTCATTCAGCCACGCACGATGCAGCCTCCCGATATGCATCGGACATTTTGGAAACCGTGCGCATGGAAAGAGAAGAAATGGCACGTGAGCGAGAATTATTGGCCGCTGAACGCGAACGCGAGCGCGCTCGCCTCGACGAGGAGCGCCGACTCCTCGACGAAGAACGAGAAGCCAAAATCGCTGCCCTCGAGGACGAACTTGTTCGCACCCGTGCTGAACTCGACAACGAGCGACAGTTGCGTATAACGGAGGGTAACGAAGCACGAATGGCGGCTGTAGAGCGGGACGATGCATTGCGCAACCAGTTGGTCGACCTTACTAACGTGGTTCAACAAAATCAGGCTCTCTGTGAAGAGAAGAGGGCGCTCATGGATGAGCACTGGGCGGAGAAGCAACGCTGGAAGCAGGAGCGCGATGGACAGATCCAAGGACTGATGAACATGGTTTCACAACTCGTGGACGAACAAGCCGCGGCTAGGCAACGCGAGGAGGAACAAAGACAAGTGAACGAGGGTAAACCTGGTGAGTTGAACAACTACTTCTGGTCGCCTCCGGGCTCAAATTAGTGGACAGGCGTCGAGCAAGTTTTGGAAGAGATGCACCGACAGAACGCTGAGCTAAGAGGACTCCTCGATGCTCTGTCAGATAGTGAGTGGCCCGAATCTTCTATGCGTTCCAATGCTCATTGGAGGATGTTTAGGTTGGAGAGCAGATAGCAACCGACAACACCAGGAGACTATCAACGCTGTCCGTGCCACTGCAAACGAGCAAGTCCCTTACAACGTCCAAGGGGTACGTACGCTCCACTCTGCCAGAATTCCTTCGTGTCAACCTCATGCTCCCTCTACAGTACCTAGATGAGTTTAGCAAAGCGCTTGCTACCGAGGTTCGTATGCTTTTGGGCGAAGTCGGCAAGCTGCGTGAAGAACGTCGCAACATCCAACAGTATGTAGCCAACTAGTGAGACGTAAATTTTGATCCTCACCCTTCTTGCAGCGAGCTTGGGTATCTCATGATGATGAAGTCGAAGTATGGGCCGGGTGGAGAGTTCGATCCTGATTGGTCTGTTGTTCAGTTCCTGTTTTCCCTAGCTGTAGTTCACCAGCACTGTAGGAAACCACCGGTGGTTGCGGGCCCTCCTCCCCCTCCCCCTCCTCCTGAAGTTCCACCTCCGCCTGAGGACATGCCACCGGCTCGCCCAGCCTGGCGTACCGTTACGCAGCGAGGAGGCCGTCGCATTCGGAAAAGGCCAGATGTGCCGCCTCCTGTCGAGCCCGCCCCAGAACCTAGACCAGTCCATTCGTGGGTTACGTGGCGGCGTGAGTTCGGTTATGTTTGAGAGAGTTGGTGACTGATATCAGGATTCCGTAGCTGACCCTGCGTTGGCTCCTACCCCGCCGTCCGTTGAGCCCACGCTGCTTGTTCCCGACCGTGGAAGCCCTGGTTTATTCGGCCCTCGTTCGCCTCGTGATTCATACCGTGGTTAAATATTGGTGACCTTGGGCAATCAACGCATCGAAAGTGCTTCGACACATACGCATTGTGCACTGTCTAATGACATCTGATGACCACCTTGCGACCCTGGACTCGATCAACCGATCTTTTTGTGATCTCATATCATTATCTTGATTTTTCGGCGGCATCTCGATTCTTCTGGTTTTCACTACCTCTCCGTTTTAGTTGTTTTCTCTGCGATGACTGCCAAATGCTGGGCGTTGGACGTGACAGTGTCACGGCCCCAGTTGCGGGCGGATGCTTTATTTGACCCCGGCTGACTACTTCCACTCCCTTGGCCTTGTTATGAGTTATGACTGTTGTTGCTCCATCATACCATATACTTGAATCTATGCTCCTTTTATCTTTATGGTGAGTGCGTGCAAAACCTCGGTGGGTGAGCATGAACAAAGGTAGAGTGTGGTACACCAACAAACCAGGTGTCAAACATACTCGAGTCCTGGAGTATGTTCACTTGCTTACAATCGCATATCTCCGCGTCTTCGATGGTTTATTCAACCTAGCTGGCTCTAAACGGAGACTCAGCTTTCGGCAATCATTCGAAGCACCCAGAATCCCTGAGAAGGTAGTGGCACTCGTCCTCGAATGTTCTTGACTGACCAGGTGATGAAGCGGTTGCATGGACAAGCTGTTGAACAGGCGCAGAACCTTCATCTCTTCCTTTAGCATCCATTCCTCCACTGAATGTCAAGTGTAAAGAAGTTGTCCAACATCTCGCTAGTTGCCTGAAGTCCATCACGATTCCTTCGAGAGCGGCCTTGCCAATGGAACAACCCTCAACAGGGCAGTCAAGCGTCGTCTAAAGATCCAAACGAGGAGATCCATTGGCTGTTCTTGTCAACACCTGGAATGGAAAAAGGAGGGTAAGAACACTCGAAAATCTCAAATTCCGTATCCTGTCATCTCTTTCAAAAGTGAAGGACGATCTAATTCAGAGAGTGGCGATGCGATTTGTTGGTAGTATATCAACGCTGACAGACAACCGGTGTGATCGTAAAAAAGGACGGCGCGACGAATTCTGCAGGTCAAACGGGAGTGCCAACATTGTTTTGCACAAGATGAACCAGTGCATACAGTTTCCTGCCTGACAAATGTGCTTGACATTTAGCCCTTCATCCGTGTGGGTCGTGTTAGATGCCATCAAGTTCACATCATTGTAATTCTCGTGAGGCAACACTCAGCAATATGCCCTTGAGCCTCTTGGCTAAACCGTCCGTCAGTTGAGTGGGTCCATCGGCGGTGCAGAGTCTGTAAGAGGGCATAGCTTGATAGGTACTGGACAGAATCTTATCAAGACGTTTGGGATGCTCAGTATAGATTTATGCCGCGTGAGGGGACGTAGGAGCGCACCTTTCCGTCTTCAATGAGCACAGAAGCAATGATATCATCCGGATCGCCAATCCTACCCAAAGCAGGGATGTTGCGGTAATCTACGCATGCGCCGGGGTCAGTGCAA
The DNA here is from genome assembly GCA_038088935.1 of Pulveroboletus aff. viridisquamosus. Taxonomy (NCBI): domain Eukaryota; kingdom Fungi; phylum Basidiomycota; class Agaricomycetes; order Boletales; family Boletaceae; genus Pulveroboletus; species Pulveroboletus aff. viridisquamosus. The sequence goes on from JBBPJW010000125.1 coordinate 7,802, forward strand.
ATAACCACGTGAGTTTGGAACGCACCGTGGATGTGCATCCACCCTTGCTGGATCTGGATGGCACTGCTCGTCCACACATCGTCAGCACCCTCGGATAGTGCCTGCTGGACCGCTTCATGTAGAAGGGGTCGGAATCGTGCTAAAGAGCGTGGAGACGTGCTGAGGTGAGACGAGGGGGGGTCAAATGAACAGCATGGACGTACGGTTTTCAACAAAGTCGTTCAGTCCGGCTTCGACATCGTCGGTGGCGGCCTCTGTGAGGGCAGGGAGCCAACCGAGGATAGTCGCTGAACGGGGGAATGGAGGCGGAGTAGGGAGGAAGGAGAGAGCATATACGGGGATCGACTGGGAGTGGTCCGGCTCGGGGGGGAAGGGAAGGAGGTGATAGAACAAGTCCGGGCGAGAGGGGTCAGCATGCGAAGAGGCGGGACGGAGTTGAGTCCGGAGGGGGGTTATCCGGAGCTGCAGACGGGGGGAGTGTAGAACTGCACGGAGCGGAAGTCGAGCAGCGACGGAGGTTGACCGGACCAGTCGTCGGGACCACATGGAGAGTGACGCGTCTCAATTAGGACTGGCAATGAGGTCATCGGAAGACGTGCGAATTATTACATAATTTACTGTACAGTACCAACAAGCACACTACCCACGGGCAAGCCCCATCCTTCTCCTCAGCCACTTCGACCGACAGACAGGTGTGTCCCTGTCCAAAGAATCGACACGCGCATACTCACCGCACGTCTTGCAGAATGAGAGAGAAGTGGAAGAAAAAGCGTTCTCGCAGACTCAGACGCAAGCGCAGAAAGATGAGAGCCCGTTCCAGTATGTGTCTGATCGCCCGCGTTGGTGTGTCGCTCATCTTCAAGCAGAGTAAATAACACGCTGCAGTCGAGCTCGTGCAGTTAGGACGCCTGCTCGGGTTCAACGCGGCCGTCGTCGCATCACACTGCACGCACGCTCTCCCACCTCATGGGGATTCTGGAGGGCTTTCCTCTTTGTTGGGACTCGCGGGAGGGCAAGTGGGACTGTAGGGTCGCTAGTTGAAACCTTTGTATCTCTGATTTGTGAACGATTAACCATCCAATCAACCAGTTATGGCCAACGTCAATTGAACGTCTCTCTGTTGTCGATCCGACAAGATGCTCTCAGTCGCCATTGCTCGGTATGATCAACGGTGTCGTATTTGCCCCCTGGTTGTTGCTCGAAAAGCGTAGTCTCGCACCGCCGTGTTGCCCATGGCAGAGATCGTTGAGATGTGAATGGGCGTAGCCAATCCCGCTTGCATGCAACCGAGCCCATAACAGACCTACCAACGTCGGTTACCGGCGAACTGAGTCAACGCAAAACTAATGTATAAAACGCCACGAGCAAACACTATTTGTTCTTTGATGTCGCCGCCTGGGCAGGCTGCCATCTGACGGGGTACTTGTTGTACATAGGCCAAGGTGGAAGGACGATCTGAATGCATGGTCAGCATTCAATGCGTCCAGGACAAGGCAAGCTCCATGTTACGTACCAATGCAAGTACGACCGTAGAGAAAGCAAACGTTCCCATCAGTACACGCAGCGACTGGAGTGCGAAACCAAGGACAAAGGAGAGGAACTATGGACGATTCAGTGCACGATACCTCGAACGGGCCAAAGCAGCTGACAGTACTCGACACGAGCGCCACGCGAATAATGTCGCCCACTTTCTTTTGGCCATGAAAATCCTGATGTATGTTAGAGAGACCAACACGCAGAACCCGTGGCAATACACTGACAATTCTGCCTTCGAGGAGGTCCTGGAACGACATGATGAAATGACACGTTGGGGCTTTCAGTGTAGAAGTGAGTGTTGTCTATTACATAAACAGCAGTTGGTGGCTAACTCGACACGACCAACACTGCCCACTGGGTACGATAGAAGCCAGGACGAACGCCATTGTTGACTCCTGCGAAATATCCTCCCCTCACATATGAAGCGCGCCGGTACGTCCACCTCCAGTCATAAAATCATTCTCAAGCCCGGGCTCGGTCGTGGAGGCGCCACGATCATCGCACGGCGGTCCAACACACCCATCGTCCGGACCCCTGCCTCCTTCCCCGAGGAAGCTGATGACATCGACGAGGACGATGTTCATACGAAGCGGGAAGAATCCGAGGGCGTATTGGACGAGGAAGAACCAGCTGTCGAGGGCACCGATGTGGAGGGCGAGGGAGATTTGGATGGAAGTGGTGTGGATGAGGGCCATGAGGAAGAGGGTGGTGACCATGATGCGCGTGCTTCCGCTCGACCTCGCGGAAGACCGAAGGGACGCACACGCAGCACTGCGCCGAGCATACCTGCAGCCCGCACAAGGGGTAAGGCTCGTGGCCGTGGCAAGGGACGAAGTCGCGGGAAGGGCATGACTGCCCGTTTTTCGGGGGAGGGCGACGAGGGAGAGGGAGAGGGAGAGGAGGGAGAGGAGGGCGGACGTCCCTGGCGCAGAGTCGGAGAAAAGGTATATTATATCGAAGGCGACGAATTCGTCACGGACAATGACGAAAAGGGAGACCAAAAGATTGATATGGACGGAAACCTACTTGGCGGTGAGCGACAATCCTGTTTCGCGCGTTTTGAGCCTGTCCTTTGGTGGTCAAATGTCTGACATGTCTCTAGGTCGACGCTTCAAATGTAGCACTTTTATCCTTCCTGACCGACATCCAACACGACAATATATGCTTGCCATCGATGCTGCGCGTTCCTCGGGATTTCGAGACTCATTATACTACTTTCGCCGTAACGCACTTGCACTCAAACTCAGCGCTTCACAACAAGAGAAAGAGGCGCTCATACAAGTCGGAAAGCTTGGTGCTCATCTCAAGACACGCAGCGTTACACTAGTCACTGCGCGAAGCGCATACAAACTTCATGGTGCTAAAATGATCATTGGTGAGTCGGTCCATTCGTTTGCCCGTTCATACTTTATGTTCGGCCTTCTTCAGATGGACGCTGGGTCACGGATGATTATTACGAGGATCGCGTACTCGCCGATATAACTGCCAAAGGTCTTTCCCCAGGCGACTTTGTCGGCGAGCTTCCAGATCCAACCGCCACTTCCGCGAGCAACGTTCCTACCGTCTCTGCACCAAGCCAGACGTTTTCGGGTACGAACCAGGGCGTATACCGTGCTGGTGGTCCAACTACCCTCTTTGGTGGTTCCGGATGGGGTCCATTCAGTGATGGACCCCACAGTGCTGTCAGGAAGAGCATGTTATCTCGGGAGGGTCTTACGGAGGAGAATTGGATGTGGGAGGCTGCCAGGAGAGTTCACGAGGTGAACACAGAGTGGGCCAAGATGAGGGAAGACTCAAGAATTGCATGTGGGGGTATCCTAGAGGGCAGTTTCAGATCCGGAAAGGGAAAGGAAAAGGAGGAGGCGAACAGCGCAATGGATGTCGACGGCGATGGGGACGTGGGGCAAAAGAAAAAGGTGGACGATGCCAATTTTCCGCTGGGTGTGTACGAACCACACACAGGCCTTGTACATTGTGCGTTTGTGCTTGAATCTCTGGGAGTCACTGATCGGTAATGTTCTTCGAGCAGATCGCGCGGACATGCAGCCAACCAGATCCCGTTGGGAACAGGTCGCTCCTCAGCGTGTTCTCGGTGGTACAAAGGTAGGGAATGGTGCATGGGCCTTAGCTTGGGTGGACACATGTCTCGAACTGCCGGGTACGAAAGATGTGGACGCGTGCGCAGCAGAGAGAGATGCGTTGATAGCTTTGTTGAGCTAGTATATGGGTACATGAAATGACAGCGCCAATCGTTGCAGCATTTTGTTGGTCATGCAAAATGTACCGGAGTAGCATTAGTGCGTCCGTTTGGAGGGAAGCTTCGAACGACAAGCAATTTGGGAGGCGTATGCATGTAAAGATTCACCGGTATATCGATAGGTTTGAAGCGGTGCATGAGGACCCTTCCAGTATGTATGTCGCTGTACACCTTTGTTTCCCGTTTCCCGTGGCCCACTTCCTTGACGCAGGTCTTCGGGATGCGCGGTAAATGCATGGAACGATGGCCCCCGAACACGGCTTGTTGAACCTCTGAGGGAGCCTCGTTAACCGCGTGTCAGAAAAGGTATGGGGAGCAGACTTTGATGCTGCGCCTTCATCCTACACGATCCTGGGTAAGCCCCACTGGTGAGGGTTCATCCAAAGGGGATCCAACACCTTCGTCACCAGACTCGTGGTTCTTCAGATCCTCAGCTCTTACAGTAAAAAAATCATGTCACCAACTTATTTGTCACGACTAGGATCATCCTGAGCCCGACCTTCCTCGCCAATCCCACTCTTTTGCTACTAAAGCACTGAACCTTGACGAGCACAGCGAAAAACTTCCTATGCTGGAGCGTGCCGCTGTCGGGACTTTGCCTAGGCTGCCTACGGAAATGGCGATGAATGTGATCTCGAGCCAGATCAGGAGTAAGCAAATACGACACGTCCCTCACTTTTGTCATCCACACGATGGCTAGTCCTGGTGGCATGCTTTGCGAGCAAAAGGAGTTTAAAGTCCAAGAGGCCGCAGGTACAATATACATCTGGCCGATCGAGGATCCAAGCATGCACGGCACGTATGAACACACCTTTGGTCATGGTACACTCTTGAGCACGAATCTGGCCCTGCAATGGATACTCTGCCCTCTTTCCCTCCTATGGCTCCGGTAGTAGTCCCTCGCGGACCTAAGATAGCGATACGGACAGGGGTTCTGATGCTGACTGGTGCACACCTGTACCAGTCAAAGTTTTGGCTGCAGCCGGTAAAGCTCATACGTACCAATGATTGGTCTGTCGAACGCTTATGAGACAACGTGTACTCACTGGCCCGAAGTGGCAATGCCATCCCTTTCGCTGTGCCGACAACCTCTTTTGATTTCGCCAAGGTCTTGAATTGCGTTCTGATGGTCTCATTCCGGTCCACCCATTCAGTACCCATTCTGGTGTGTTCAGGTATACTTTGCGATGGGTGCATATACCAGGGCACACTCAGTCCATCCGTTGGACGTTTAATTGAGATGTCTCAGCTGTAACATGAAGAGGTCTCGTGAACCAAGAGGATGGATGGCCAGTCGCAGTGTCCGCGGGGACCAGCCTTGGACTAGCTCTACCGAAAACGACGTGATGTCGAGCAAAAAAAGGGTCTTACTGTAGCAGCAAGCGATGCATAGACCACACAGAAGGAGAGCGCGGATACCGTCTCTTGAGGCAACAGGACAAGAAGAATCGATGCTTTGGACAGGGCCAGACGGCTATCAAGCGAACGCCGAACCGGTCAGAGACGACGCTGCCGAAATTCATACACCGCTCCAATTCGAGCCTCCTTTCGACTCTCTCTCTCTCGACATGTTAGCTCGTTCTCTACGGTGAGGTTTCAGCACCGTAAGATCATGTCCATTTCCAGTGGGCTCTCTCCATCAATAACTCGTAAGAATGGTTGGTGTGCTAGTAATTTTCTACTCTAACCCTGATCTGTATGACCACATGCGTGCCTTGGACTTGACGTGGACATATGGAGACAGCATACGGTACTTATTGCAGCACAGACCACCCCAAGCAACTGCAACGTGGTGCTCGCGACGATGCCAGGATTGATCCCTTGGTGTCTGGTCGCGGCCCTCTTTCTTCTCAACGTCGTTGCCACCCAGACGCCATTGCTCAGTGAAGACCCTCTTGGGGACTGGAATTTCGATACAGCTCCCAATCCCAATTCTACGGACCATCTAGTGTTCGAGACAGTTCATTCGCTCCTTCAGCGCTGGCCCAATACTCGTATGCGAAATGGTGGGCATGGCACGCGTTTTGTCTGATTCCCTCAGGAACACACGTCTTTTCCCTAGGCCATGCCCTCGTACCAGGGATTATTCCAAAGGGAACACTTCTTTACCATGGCACTTCCCGTGATACGCTACCGATGAGCCATGATTGGCTTGCTACAGATCCTGAGCACTCGTATATCTTTTGTCCGAATCTTCCCAAGGATGACTGTTGGCAATTTACACTCGCTACAACTCGACCCCTCAAAGTGGTCTACTTTGATGGTAGCAGTGCCGTGAAGTTGCCCTATGGTTCATTGGACACACAAGACCTCTTCTTGTGGGGTGAGCCCCGTGGCGGATGGTGGGAGGAGGACAGGGAGAGGATCAGAGACATCTGCAAGTGGGGTAAAGAATATGGCGTGGATGCCTTTGTGAGGTAACTAACCCTCGTCTTGCATACTTTCCTGTACTGAAGACTTCACATAGGATGCAAATGAATTTGTGGGTATTCGAATCTCGTTCCGCAGATGCATGTAGCTTACTTACAGGAGTTCAGTGAAGTCATGCTTTGTGATTTCACGTCTGGCGTCAAAGTGGTTTCTTCTTTGAACCTGGTGTCTCGACTACTCCGATGGCCTGAGCAGACGATCTCTTGTGAGACAGTTGTCCGCTGGATTCCAGTTTGGATCAGTCCTGATAGTTACTGACAGTTGAGGTTGCCGCATTCGAGCTTATGAATGCGGCATCGTGGCACAATCGTTTTCCCGGGGAGACACGAATCCAGTTGGATTTAGCTGGACTGGTCACGTTCTACGATACGCAACTTGCACCTTCCCTAGTTGCTATCCGAGCAGGTCAAGAAAGATGGGACCATCGCATGCAAAATATATCCAGTGAAGATCTGTCCGTTGCAAAAGCAAGACTAGAAGAGGCTCTAACCAGACCAGGGGGACTGACTAGCGGAGTTGATTGGGCAACAATCATTCAGGTCATCATTGACCGCTATGTCCAACGCCTTGAATTGGCACGACACTTGCTGAACGTGCCGACAACTAACTCGGGCGACGTCCTTGATTTTGCAAACAAAACCCAGGTCCAGCTTCGAGTTATGCTGACACCCTACATCCTCTTCTCGGCCGTCCCAACAGACCCGTCGGACGAGACCAAGCTTGACTGGGCAACACCTGTCTTTAAACTCTGCACCACAACACACACGTATTTCATGAACTCCGAGTTATTCTCCATGACTGCTTCGGAGAAATTACTCCTTCAGGCTATACGAGGGACTACTCGAGAGATATGCCGTATAGTGACGAAGATGTGGGCTTTGGGAGTCCATACTGGTCTCGACCCATTGTTAAACACTCAGGAATACCTCGACGTAGCTACAGTGACAAGCCTCCGGAATGTTTGGGCCAAAGATCTGAACCATCTTATGACATGGCTTGACTGGAGCGAATGGGTGAAGTGTGACCCTGCATGTGGTCAAGAGGTGCGCTGTGCGATTTTTTCACCTTTTCAGTTGGTTGGCTAATGTATGGAGAACAGGAAATATGTTACCTGCCTACATGGCCTTTTGGCTTTCCGGGACAAGACAAAATCTTTCCCGTGGGCCAAAGCACAGATTCTGATGGCCCACATTCGAAGATGCTGACCGCAATGCAAAAGCTAGCAGGGGAGGCGTTTAAAATTCTCCCGCCGATCACCGACGAATGGATCAGGCCACAGCCCAAATGTATCAGGCGGGTCGCACCGTATGGTTTCTGAACATGGTCTTTACAGAGCGGTTTCACCTAGCGTGGCGGCACATGATCCGATCTCAGTTACTGGTTCGAAGTTCATGTTTTTGTATATTCAATAATCTAAAGGGTCCGTTGATTTCGCAACATTCTATGGCGTTTGCTGTCTGTGCTACGATGGACTTTTCCTGTCTGTAAGTTGAAGGTCGCTTATGTGCTTATGTGATTGCTAGAAACAGGACTTAGCTCTACGACGAGTCGAATGCACCGGTCTTGAGAAGGGGGCACTATGCATACAGCATCGACCAGATCCCGGCGAGAGGTGTCAAGATCTACGCTTAGAGTTCGAATACACGCTTGGATATACTTTCAAACTCTACCGGTCATTACTTGGTAAAGCCCATCTCCCATCCTCTTCCCCAATACTTCACTCCAAAACCGCATGACAGGTTCCCATTCGTCTCGAGAGTGTGGCATACTCTCGTCTCCTTGGCTGCCGGGCTTTACGACCTGCCTTGCGTGTGTGAACCCCTTTGAAAGTGCAGTAGACGTGTCCTCGGGGACGGAGGCCCGGAAAAATAGCAGGAGCGGTGCAAGGCATGGTGTGACAAGTGTCGGATAAGAAAGGAGCGAGCCGCATATGGAGACCACCGACCCCAGATGACGGGGTGATGATGAGCCTGATTTCTGTTCTGAGTCGGACGTGGCCCGTGTCCTCGCGAGCTCTTTCCTCCACCATGCCAGCGCAGTTTCTGCAGCAACACTGCCCCCTTGGCCAAAACCGAAGAGATGGATGCGGTTGGGAGGCCATGTGCACTCCGCGACGAGATGGTTGAGTACTTTGGCCATGACCTCGAGTGCCGGTGTTGGGTTCGGTCGCTCGATGATTTCGCCGATGGCATCAAAGGATGTGTACCACTGGAAGGCCTGTTCGTAGAGGTATGGAACCCTGTGGGCTATTGCTCAGCATCATGGACTGATCTCGGTGAACAAGTATGATTACTGCTCGGGGGCACGCAATGCGAGGATGGCTGTTTGGGGGAGATGGAACGATTGACCAAGTTTTGCAAAGGGTGTATGATTGTCTCCTGGGGCATGAGTATTTGTATCGGCAGAATTGACGGGTGAACAGGGGTCACTGACCAAGGCCATGAAGAAGGATCAGCAGGTTCTCGTCTGTTCCATCGTCACTGGGTCTGTAAGAGAAGACGAGTGGGACCTTGGAAGACGAGGGAGTGGGTTTGGTGCGTGGTTCGGACGGTGCCCCCGACAAGGAGACACGCAGATGGACACTGTCCGGGTCCAACATCGACAGACCGCACGGGAGTGGCGTTCCCACAGTGTTGATCGCTCGACGGCTTGCTCGTGCGGGGCATCTCAACCGCGGACAGACTGCTCGTACGCGTATCTACAAGCCAACTATGACTGGGCAAAAGGAATGCATAAGACACAGCAGTCCAGACGAGGGACGGCCCCAAGTCGTCGGCCTCCTCAACGGCGTGGCTTGGTCGTCGTCTTTTCGTCCTTTCGTCAGTGACGACTCTACTGCACAGTACACGACGCTCACAGTGCCGCGGGGTATGTCTACAAACGCGATCTTCCCGTCCCCACCACCGATCGTGAGAAGGCGGTTATCTGGAGAGATTGCGATTGAATGTGCGTCCTGAGGGTGCTGGATGAGAGGGTGCGGGGTGCGTGTCGACGAATCGCAGAGCATGACGGTACAATTCGCAGAGCATATGATGCCATACTTGGAGGGCACGATGCACGCGTAGTTGCTATCGGGAGTAATGGGCCACTCCGCGACGACGAGCGTGGTGGATACGTTGACTTGTTTGATAGCATCATTGGATAGAACAAAGATGTGTTCGTTCGACCAGAGGAGACCGTTGTTGTAGTACGGCGTAACTTTTGCTGGAATGTCGGCGAGCAGGTTGCCATTGCGGCTGTCGTAGACTCGAACAGAGTCGCGCAGGAAGGTGGCCGTCGCGATCCGGTCGCCCTGGGGAGAAAACTTGGCGGCTATCACCCAGTACAGGTGTTCGAGTGGTCCAACCACCATCTTGCGCGTCGCAATGTGCCAGATCGAGGCTGCTCGGCTCCCCGACGCTGTGACGAGCCGTGTCGAGTCGGGCGAGAAGTCGACGCTCGTGACGGTGTGCCCATGGTCGTTGTGCGTGAAGACCTCCTTGAATGTCTGCCAGCTGTCCCACACCGTCGTCTCACCCCAGCTCTTCCCCGCTGCAATCCATCTGCCGTCCTTTGAGACGGCGAGAGACCGGACGTCCCTCGCTTTCATTGTCCCCACCTGCTGGTTGTCTGCCACCCGCCACACTCTGACTGCCTCTTTATCCCCACTCACGAGATACTCCCCGTTCGCCGTAAATGCCAGCGCCCGTACTGGACTACCGGTGCTGATTTCTGTCGGCAGAACGCGCTCTTGGTCAACGGTCAACAACCCTGCAATCGTTTACTTGCTAGCACGTACCATGCGCCGTCGACGACATGTTCATCAGTGGCACCCTGGCAGTCGATAGAGAAAGACGAGCCAACAAACCAGGCGCTGTCCGTATGCCGCTTGGCATGGCATGCGTATCGCCCTTGGTCGATATGGATCAGTTCACACATGATCAGTCGCCTCGTTTTCGGCAACAGCGCGGTCGTCTTGACTAAACCAGTGATCTTATCGCTCCTCTGACCGTGTTACTGACCCTATGGCAAACACTAGTGTCGAGAAGCTACTTAAGACGCCACAACTCCCGAACCCTTGAACGCCTCTCCACGTCGACAAACATGAGCGTCCCTGTGGACTACGGCGACCTTGATTTCACCAGACCTGCCGACAAAATCAAGGCGATCAACGTTCCAGACATTCCCCAGGAAATATTCACTGGAATGAAAATGTACGAAGATGCCGCTCGAGGTGTGTACTGATTCTCTTCACTGTTATGTGTTTCGGACATCATGGTTGCTGAACGTCGCGATCATAGGTTTCGACCTGTACGGTTTCGAGCATGCTGTGAACACAGTCACAAGACAAACGCCTGGTGGTATCTTCCTCTCCCATCGTCCAGAGGATGCCCAGGTGTCCCGGATTTACAGGATCTCGGCCGACCCGACCAACACAGAACTGGAACGTCTCACATATTTTAACATTGGGAGCGGCCGGATTATATCCGCGTTCAGGCCCATTGCCGGTGAGGATTGGCGCGGCGTGTATAGGCCAGGTGGTGCAATCATGTCTATGGACTTCAATGGAATTGAACATTTTCAACTTTGGTGCGTGGATGAGGTCCACGTTCCGCTTGCACTGTGTCCGACCTCGGGAATTCCAGGCGTTACTGGGAGGATGCTCTCTGCAAACACGTCTTGCCAAAGGTCGATGGCGAGCTAGACAATATTCCTAGCAGAGGTCGTATCGAGAGATTAACTCATGATGATTACAGATATGATGATATCGTAATATCGCCATCCAACAAGTTGGTTTCGTCCCATACTCTACCGCTACAGTCTCATAAGTACTCTCAGATTAATGGCATTCGTTTCAAACAAGGAAAACAACACGGACACGCTTGCCTACTTGACTCGTTTGATAGGCTCTAACACGGGGGCCACCAGTGACTCGACTCCCTTTAGTCTTCCATCTCAGCTAATCACCCCCCTTCTTCGCGATGGGACGACTGAGCGATGGGTTACTCGGTCCATCTCTGTCGATCACAATTATCTTCTTCTCACACGTGCCTATGGAAACGTCTATCAACCCATGTTCATCGTTGACATTTCGGGTCCCGAACTGGGCAAGGTCCAACGTATTGTTCTCCCAGGAGCCACAGAGCGCGAAGAAGCGACGACAGCTAGAGGATCCTTCTCCCGTGATCCTTCCAATCCTCATGTGGTATACCTCATCACGAATGCGTACAGTGATTTTGATGCTGTTGTGTCATACGACATCGATCAGCGCACGGTCACGCACATCACCTCTCCCAGCCTTGGCGCGTCGGTTCCTGTTCTAAAGTCCATTGCGTGGGATATTGGTCACCTCGGGGTCACGGATGCCTGCATCTATTTCACCGCGAATGTGGAAGGCTGGAGCACTCTGTATGTTATGCCTCTCAATGGCCCGAATAAACTTGCGGTGGTTGAGATCAAACTCGAGTGGGAAAGAGCATGAATCACGTACGCACATAATGGGCTAAATGGGCATCCCTACGAACTTGTACTGCGCCTTTCCTCATATCGGTCCCGTGGATTCGTCCGAAGGGCGATAGTGGATCTGCAAACGCCCAAATATACCCCCGACGGCAATGCATACGTAGATATCAAGACGACACCGTACGCTCAGGCAACAGCACCCGAGATGGTCAAGGCTGTTGCGCCGAAGCTGATCAGGTTCAGAAGCTTTGATGGACTGGAGATTCCTGCGTTGTATTACCACCCAAACGAGGGAAAGAACAAGGCTCCTGTCGTCATTGCTATCCATGGTGGTCCTGAGTCGCAGGCTACGGTACAGTATAGGACGTGAGATCCGGGATGCTTGTCTCCTAATAACTGACTGACAACCGGCGTAGTGCAACACACGGTTACCTTCTAAACGAGTTGGGAATCGCTATAATTTATCCTAACGTAAGAGGAAGCTCGGGCTATGGAAAGAGGTACATGTCATTGGACGACGTTGAGAAGCGCGAAGACGCAGTCAAGTAAGTATTCTAACATTATCTTCTGCCTGCTGACGAGGACAATGGCAGAGATATCAGCGCACTGATTGAATATACCAAATCCGGGTTGTCTGGGGAACTGGACTCGTCGCGGATCGCAGTCACAGGCGGTTCATGTGAATGTTTATTCATTTATTTTTCCCTTAGCGAACACTGACAAGCACTGACATATCATCGCACGTTCAGATGGTGGTTATATGGTCTTTGTGAGTTCGCTCCATTACGATCTGGCATGTATTCCGCACTAACCTTCCGACCTCTGTCAAAGGCTACACTCACACATTACTCTGCCCAGCTTAAGTGCGGTGTTGCCAACTTTGGTATCAGGAACTGGGTCACGTTCCTCGAGAACACGGCCCCAGTACGTCGTGCAAACAGACGCCTCGAATACGGGGACGAATCGGACCCAGTCATCCGAGTCTTCCTGGAGCGCATTTCACCCCTGACCAACGCAGAGAAGGTTGGTGTGCCTTTGTTCATCACGCATGGCGAAACAGACACACGGGTGACGGTGCACGAAGCTGTGGCTATGTACAAGATTGTGCACGGTACGCCGGGGGGACAAGCGCAGCTGGTGATCTGTGAAGGCGAAGGACATGGTGAGCGTTGGCTGCTATGTCACCAGGTTGTTGGCTCAGGCCAGATTTCGGATTGATATTAGGGTACAGGCAGAAGAGGGTGATTGAGTATGTGAACGCTGCCACAATCGACTATTTCAACAGGTTCCTGCTATCGTAGTCGGCTCTTCTCTTCCATGTGTTGTTCCTCTAGCACGGTGGTTCGGACGCGTGTAATGCAGGTCGAGCAGGTCGCCTCTAGGTCTCGGGAAGGGATCGAAAAGTATGCTACAGTTTCGTCGGGTGTCGAGTCTCTCAGTCCTAATTTCGTCCTCATCATTGTTCCACGAACTGATCAACTGGACCAAGTCAGAAGAACAGTTTACTATATCGTCCTACCCTTACCTTGTTCATCGCATCAAGGTATTCATCACCCACTCAGTTCGTTAGCGTCACCAAAGGCCACGATTGCACCTTGTCCTATAAGCTCAAGCAGGTTCACGTTCCTCAGATGGGGTGAAGTCTGCGCGTAGATAGACGTGCTCCCTCAGCAGACACATCCGGAGGCAATACTAGCATCTGACTCTAGTACCGATAGACCGCGCCGTTGGCGTTGCGGGAGCGGGACGTACGAAGGTTTGCTGGCGATGGCGTATAGGGTTCACCCACGGCGAAATGAGATGTCCCTGCCCATAGTACGGTGTGACGATGAGCAGTAGGTTTCAGAAGTACAGGGAGGGGACGTGCCGTAGGATGCGCCAATTCAGCTGCCGAGAACGCTCAAATTGTCAGCGACAGTACGAGCCCGTACGAAGTTTCAGTAACTGGGCTCGCCACAATACAAGACCACAAGTATATCATGTATACGCCACGTCAATGTGAGGTTATGTATCATGTAGTTTATCTCATTCATATAGGCTGTAGGTTCGTCGTCATCGTTCGTCGGGGCCCTCGTTCTAAACGACCAATCAGTGCGCGGAGAGAACAGTCTGATATCATCAATTGCCTTACTTCCAATCGGCAAGAGAGGGTCTCTGATCTAGCTAATAGGTTCAGTCTGATGGGAGTGATGTTTTCAATCACAGCTTCACAGGTCTAGAACTCACCTGAAGCAGTGAGGACCGCCTCAAGTGCAGGTGGATCACTCTGGCGCCAACAGTTAAGTTACCTCACCCCCGGTTCATGGAAGCGGAAGGAACATGGGACTGTTGACCCTGCAACCACATAGGGTGAGACGCTGGTTCGTGCGTGTCCGAAGGCAACATGTGTTCGACCTTGGTTTGAGCCCACTGTCGAAGCCTGACGTGGTGGTGTCGCGAACCAGAAGACCTTAACAGATAGTTAGTACAATACCATTTCCCATGACAGTCAAGTAAATAGCATTCGCGCAATTATTTGCATACTACCTGCACTAATAGATTCCTTCAGGACGCCGTCAGGAACTCATGTACTGCTGAAGCTGGCAGACCTCGTACCTCCGGAGGTAAGTTTCGTGGAATCACCCCCAAATTGAACAATGTTGGCAACCGACCACTTGGTAGCAGAGTGCGTGCCAACGATCTGTCCCCGGACAGTCTCCACGGTCTTCTTGTGATAGTGTAGGAGATCCGAAACCGTCAGACCGTAGCTTTACCTAACGTAAACGAGAGGCCATGGCCCCTCGAGCTTCAGCTCGGTCGCCGCGTTGCCTACGAAGCCACCCCATTATGCTCCTAAATCAGCTTACGAGAATCACATAAACGTGTGATTGACTAAGGGTAGGCAAGTGTTGTGCACAGATGGGAGTGACAATGTTGACAAACAGACAATCTCACTTTCGATCTGCGGCATTCTACTCGCCCTCATGTGCACGCCGCACCCGGCGTAATTGCATTGTACATATGGAAAGGGCGTGTAGGGTTGAGGGGGAGACCACCGAATCGCATCACCTGTCGTGGCGGTAGAGTGCATTTCATACCATTCGTACAAGACCGATGCAGGTGGCGCTTACGTCGAGATAGCCGTGGTATGCCACAGTAGCCCTGTTAACGACGAGGGGATGGACTCGAAGATTTATTGTTGTCTGTATACGACGCCGACATGATCGAGATTGTTGAGCTTCATGACTGCGACCGTCAGGACCACTTCGTCCTGCTGTTCAACGTTTTAAACACGAGGAACAACTTGTATGCTTTGACGGTGGTCCGAAGAGGTGACGAGGGTAGGGTCTTGTCCATCGTACTCTTGGAGTCCCCATAGAAGTCGCACGGTTGAATTGCTGTTCCCGACGAGGTAACATAAGGGGAGAATAACCACGCGCTTGAACTGGGCAGATCAATAACTGGACCTGACATTCGTTACACAGACTTGGACGATATTTCCACTAACACCTTGAGGGTGCCAAGGAAGCGATCCAGAAATTCCAATACTATATGTCAGTGTCCGGGACTTGGAGAAGAGTCAATGCACTTGTACACTCCAAAATACAGAGTGGATGCAACCAGCTCAAGCTTGGAGGCCAGTACATTTCAGCTGATTGAAGTCAGCCGATACTGCAAGAAAAAGAGTAAACCCGAGTAGAACGAATTAAGGAGCAAGACCCGATCCAATTAGGGTTACGCACACTGGGCCAGTCATGGGATACAATACGCCAAACGGTTTTCTAGATGCTCCTTACGACAGCTGATTCCTCCTTCTCGGGCAGCCCTATCCCGTGCGTTTGGATCCCATGGGGATCCAAGCAGCCAGCTGCGAAGACACCAACCACAGTACTTGACTTTCGAAGAACAGAAACAGGGCCTTGATGTACTCGAGTTGTGAATTACAGTGCATGGTGATATCTGGACATCTGACTTGAAGACCCGTGGCGCAAGTGGATGCCCTCCGGGTTCGGGGAGATAGGTGGGGACAACGCCTGTCAGCATACTGAAGGAGACCAGCACCAAGGACAGTGGACACGGGCAGTCCTGGAAAGTGTAGTGAAGGTCTGGTCGAGGCAACCTGGTAAGTATTAACGTCCAAGTAAGGTTCGCACGCTCGTCGCTGCCCGCAGTTCTTTGCATTGAGATACTCGGTGCACGAGCATGTCGAGTATCAACGCTCCCAGCAACCCGAGAGATTCCTCCAGAGAGACAAGACTGACCCTCCCAAAGTCGTGGAAGGCTGACTCTGTCGGTGAGTTTCTTCACGTTGTGCTCGTAGAAGCCACTGCAACTAATCCCCCTGTTATAGACACAATGGGGTCGATGGGCATGTTCTTCGCTGGGATGGTGATGGTAACAAGGAATAGGTATGTCGATACATATCGCTGCAGGTTGCTGGTCGTGTCTCAAATAACCGGTCTGTGGTTCGTTCGGACAAATGGACATGCAATAGATTCATCGCATGGCCGGTTCTCATTCTTGCCATTAACGGGGTCATGAACCAACACCCACTGCGCACCAAGGAAGGTGGAGGTACCCCCTGGGCCACCCTCATGTGAGTCCCCAGCACCATTCTCTACACAGCGGCTGCGCTCTTGGTTTACGGATTTCCATGAACACGCATCTGTGCGCTTGTTCCCTCTACCTTTTTTTATGTTGCTGACTCGAGGTCCATGCTGCACGTCCAATTTACCCGTTGTCATATGACGTCTTCGTGGTGTGGGCGCTCCTCCGCTGTGTTGTTTTGAGCACTATGCCACGTCTCAGCACCAGGCTTTTGGGGATGCACGCCTTGGGTGCCTGCCATATGCTCGGGATCTTTCCTGTGTGGATCATGACCGACCCTCGGTGTGGTGATACGGCTTCTCTCGCATGTCGCTCGTTTCCGTTCACCGACGAGTTGTGCGACGGAGTTCTTCTCTCCACATGATGCTAACCACGTCTCTTCTCGCAGGATGGCGCTGTTCGCCCTCGTCATCTCGCATGCGCCACTGTTCACATTGACCGATCCGACCACAGGGGCAATACGGTTTTCATAGGAGCCTCGTGTTGTAGAGACCGTCCGTGTATATAAACCAGACGTTCAAGTAGTTGTTGAGCCGTCCTTTCCCTCTGAGACACTGATTTTGGTCACGTGCAGGTGGGTCAGCGAGATGTTTGTTTCGACCCTCGACACTGACATCCATCGTGGTGGACATGCAGCATGTCCACCACGCCCTGTACACCGCCATCCAAGGTGAGGGCATCGCCATGCAAAGGCGTACTTGTATCCTTGGACGATCGAGCGACTCGCTCCTTCTCGACACACTCGTCCTCGACCGTGCCCTTCCCACGCGCGGCAAGTCATAGCCCTATTCCACTCCCCCCCAGAACTCCGAGACGCACCTCGACACTTTCCAGCACCCACACTGGGTCAGGACTCCTTTTCGAGCACAGGCCTATTCATCACGGTCTTGCGTCTCCACTCCCCCAGGGTCTCTACCCCCCTTTTGACATCGACTTCAATTCACCCTGGGTATTAGACGTTCCGTCTTCTGCTTCTTCTGCCATGTCATATGCGACAGCCTTTACATCCACGTCTTCTCCGCCTCTTAGTCCCGCCGAAGATGACGTGTTCCGGGTCCAAAGTCCCACCGTGACAGAGACGTCCCATAGACCAAATACAGTATTCTCATCTGCTTTCACCCCCATCCTGGAGCTCGATCACGCAGGGCCCTCTTCGCGGCCATTCGACGCCATCCGAGAGAGCAGTGGATCGTCGACTGCGGACTCTGATCTTACTGTACTGTTACAGCCGAACCTCGCTGTGGGATTTGCACAAGACGTCGCCTCATATGGCTTCGCTGACCAGAGATACCTTCGTTCCGCTATACCTACGCCGTATTATACCGCTCACTCTACCCCAGAACCAGAGTTCGTCCATGACAAGCCAAAGGCTGGCCTATCCCGCCTGCCTGCTCTTAATACAAACATAACTGTAGCAACCGTTCTACCTACGCACAAGTCGTCCACTCCCGTTCCTCTGTCGGAGACCACTCCCTCACCATCACGCAATCCGGTGGTTGGGCGCCCACCATCTCCTACTCCAACAGCAGACTTCTCCATGATCTCTCCCCCCAGCAGCCCAACTTTCTATCAGTATGCCTCCCAGTTGGCCGAGGAAGCTGATGCGGATCCATTTCGCTTCTCCCACATTCGTAGCACTGCGACACTGCCGTTTCTCCGCTCCAGTTCAACTTCTGTCACGGGTTCATTCCCTTTTACTGTAGGTGGGCGATCACAGAGCACTAGCGCTAGTGTGGGCTTAGGGTCGCTTATGACCAAGCCGAAACGCACAAGGCCTGCAATATCCCGTCTCTGGGAGTCCCTTGTTTCTCCTGCCAAAGGCTCTGCTCAGTCTTCTATACCACAAGATGCGCGGCTCACACCGATCCCTCCTGCCCGCTCAAAGTCGAGTCCGATGCCCGGTTTCTCCGTTGTCCGGAGCAAAACATCGCCTATGATAGGTGTCGGACGGAAACTGAAGGAAAGGCGGCGTATCAAACGTGTGAGACGAGGTACACTTGAGATGGACACTGATATAGATTATTGTGCCTTGGATCCACTCGACGGTGAAGAGGGTGAGTTGGTTGGCTGTACATGCACTGGATGGGGAGACGGTGCATGCGTGTGCGGATATGGATATTGGGATGTTCTTGATTATGAGCCCGCAAATACCCAGGAAACAGAGAACTCATGTACAGAAGGTCAGAATCGAATGTCCATGTTCTTTCTGCGATCAACGTTGACCTGACCCTTCCAATAGCAGTCCAGATGACTCCGACACCTCTTACCCGACTTCCTCCCGAGCTTTTCCTTCAGGTTCTTTCCTACTTACCATTACGCGGCGTCCTGGCAGTTTCCTCGACTTGCAAAGCATGGCGTTCCCTCGCACTCGACAACGGCGTCTGGTGGGGACTATGGCAAGCACGAGAAGGCGTTCCTCGTGTATCCGGTCATGCTGCCAGTCAAAGCCTAGACCTTGGTCACCGCACCCGAGATTTCTTCGGAGGGTTCGGACGCAAGTATCGGGGTGTGAAGGACGAAGGTGTTCACGGCCTTTCAGTGCCTATCACTGAACACGAACACGACGGTGAACAATGGGACGATTCGAGAGGATGGGCTGTTGACTTCTATCGCGCTAATTTAAGGCTGAAAGAGACTGCTAGGCTTGGGCACGACAGTACCGATGAAGGGGTGTTTAGATACCCTGGCGAAAAAGGTCGAGGGATGGATGGCCAGTATCTGGATGACCCACCCGAAGAGGGCGACAGATACGAGCACGAAGTCGAGAAGCAAGAGGTGGTGACACCATCGGAACCACCACCATTATCAAGACAAGCTCCTCTCATACTGGATTGGCGTAGCTTATACCGTGGTCGATCAATTATTGAACAACGGTGGCGAGACCCCGAAGGCGAACCCCGAGTGCTCAGAATCGATGGCCACAGGGACAGGTGGGCCATTTGATACTCGCCTTCGACATGACATGACTATTCTCAATAGTGTCTACTGCCTTGACTTCGATTCGTCGCGTATCATCTCTGGGTCGCGGGACCGGACGATCAAGGTTTGGTGTATTAAAACTGGCAAATGTGTCGCTTCCTTTGAAGGTCACACAGGCAGTGTATTGTGCCTTAAATTTGAACGCGACTGGGATTTGGGAAGTAATGAGGTCTGCCGCGGCTTCATGGTCAGCGGAAGCAGCGACTGTACTGTGTGTGTCTGGGATCTCGTCTCCACACCCGTAGGGCTTGGAGAGAAAAGCAGCGTCCTCTCTTCTGATGTCAATCGTCCAGGGAAGTCGAGATATCCCTATGCAACTGCGACCACTGGGAACTTTGGTCCCCCAAGGAAGATATCAGCGGAGCTACGCAAAGTTCTCCGAGGACACTCGGGAGGTGTATTGGACTTGAGAATGGATGAGAACTGGATCGTCTCATGGTATGTTCTTCCGTAATTGCCAGGCCGATGCGACTCATATTCTCGATCCAGTTCCAAGGATGCTCTAATGCGTGTTTATGATCGGAAGACGTTGACCCTTCACACAGTCTTGCGCGGACACGAAGGCCCAGTGAACGCCGTTGGGCTGGAGAACGGCCGGGTTGTTAGCGCAAGCGGCGATGGGAAGATGATGCTCTGGGATGTCGAAACAGGGAAGTGTATTCGGGTGTTTGAAGGGCACGAGAAGGGGTTGGCTTGTATCGAGTTCAAGGTATGTATCCGCGTCCAATGACATAAAGTTTATACATTGGTGGTACACAGGACGGCCTCATCCTGAGCGGGTCAAACGACTGCACGATCAAATTGTGGCGTGCCTCGACCGGTGAATGCTTACACACGTTTGCTGGACACACTTCGCTTGTCAGGGCTCTTTGTTTTGATCCGAAGACTGGTTATATCGTGAGTACGAGCTACGACAAGAGCGTCAGAGTCTGGGAATGGCATGGGGAGACAGTGGAGAACAGTGTCTCCCAGCCCGGATCCGAACCACCTTCCCAGAAAATTAAGGGCGTGGGTCGATTGGTCCGAGAATTCAGAAACCTCCACACCAGTCATATTTTTGATGTCAAGTTTGACGTCGGAAAGATCGTCAGGCAAGTTTTGTCCTCGGAGTGTGCCGCCTGTGGACATATGGCTGACTTACCTTTCCCGTCAGCACCTCGCATGACCAAAAGATCGTGGTCTTGGATTTCTCGTATGGAATCGAGGGCGCCGAGCTATTTGTGTGATATTTGTGATATCCCAATCTGTTTTCCTGTCCCTTTTTCCTGGATTGGGTTCGTTCACGCCTGTGAGACCACGGGTAGGAATGATGACCCCATACAAGATCCGGGACAACAATCCTAATGCTAGGTGCTCTCAATCGGAGTGGAGAACTTCACGTTTTATCCATCATGGACCTTCCTTCCTTTTTTTAAAAAAAATATATCAGGCATCTTGGTACGCTGTCTTGCATCCATACTTATTTATTTAGGCATTTCTGCACGTTTCTTGTATGTATCACACAACCCTGGCACTCTCTCGACATCTATGAGATGCCGATGGATCCTGCATGGAAGGCTGGGAATACCTTTATTGAATCAACAGCAAGTGCCTGTAAGTGGGCCCTAAATCATTGCCTGACAGTACGAAGATCTAAGTCTCCACTATGTTCGTTATTGAAGCGGTGGATTGATATGTCGAAAACGCATCAGGTCAGATGGCATGAAATCGAGAGACGTGGTCGCAGGTTCGACGTCGTTTGTGCGTCACAAGTCATCTGAGATGACTGGCAAAAGAACATGCAGCATAACCATAGAAAGTATATCATGATGGATCATCGAGGAAGAGGGGAAATTTGGGAGATACAATGTCAACGACGTCCTGACCGACGGGAAGAATGGAGGAGTTACTTTAGGTTGCAATATAATTGGCTATAAAACAGCAGAGGATGCAGAGAAAGGAAAAAATATACTTGCAAGATAACATATACGTACAGCGCTCCAACTTGACTCGGAAACCAAGAGAAGTGGTATTCAACAACGAAGAGGTGCGGAACGTGCCATATAATATAAGACTGTCCATCAGTTACTGTCGACGTCACCCTGTTTCTTGATATTGACGCTAATGCGACGCGCATGGCCTACTCGCTGGTCTGTTGGGGGTTGATAAGGGAACTCGTATTCCAAGACTCGGGAGACAGGTGGTTTGTCTTCCATGTTCGTGAGTACTGGATTGCCGATTGGTGCAGATGGCAACACTTGGTAGTCCCCGAGTCGCAGCATGACAGGCAGTTGGCTGGTCGTCATCGGATCCGAGGCAAAAGGATCAAAAGAAGTCTGCGGGCGACTATTCGTTGTTTGATCGGGAATATTGTAGTAACTTGCAGGTAGAGAAGGAGTTGTATAATATGGGTATGCAGGAGCCATCGGATGATTATACTGAACCGGGTGGACGGAAATTGGATAAGTATTGGCGGCAGGCACAGGAACGGAAGACATGGGAGTAGGAAAGTACGTTGTCCCATTTACTTCAAACGCCCCTAACGGGAGGCTAGTTTGCGTTTCGTTTGGTGGTACAGCTGATGCTCGAGCTGGGGGCGAGGGAGGAATGCCACGTTGTACGGCCGAAGGTGGGGCTATAGCGGTCGGAATAGATACAACACCCGCTTCGGGGGCAGTGGTACAATACGGCTGATATGACTGCAAAGTGTAGGAGGGCCAATACACGTGTCGGGCACCCATGTAGGGGCAAAGTGGGGACCAGCACTGTTGCGCCAGCTCAACTCCGATATATCGGGGAGGTTCCGAGCGTTTATGACTTGCCGTCAGCGGAGATGGAGGCTGTACACCCATCAGAACGCCACCACTGATGGTTCGACCTTCTCCATATCCATCAGTTTCGAATGGTGGCGGGAGTTCCGCTCTCCGAACATCGGCGGAAGGCAGTACGGTCATGTCATGGTCACTAAGACGATAATTCAAATCCCCTGCATCACAGTATGTATGAAAGGGCTTACAACTTGCACTGGGTCCCGGCCGAACACCGACCTCTTGTCCGAATAAAATGTTTACACGGATATTTCTTACATCTGCCAGACAACATGGTCTCTGGTACCTTGTCCAAGGAGGTGCAGTCAGACTTGGAAAGTAGGAGTGAGGTTGACGATGATGAATCCTCATCAACCAGCTGTGGTGCTTGAGACCGGAGTGGCAATTGCCGTGGCATGTCTGACTGAGTTCTTTGCTGATAAGAGAGGGCGAGCAGCTGTGGCAAAAGGACGTTCCAACTGAGGAGTTGTTGCGCAAGCAAGGAAGAAGGGGGTTTGATTCTCGGCGTGGGATGTAGGAAACTACACTTCTGACCAAAAGGGCAGTCCCCGGCGATGAAGTTGCGACACAGCTTCGCTGTCGAGGTGATCAGTCCCCTTTTCCCTTTGAGCCGACCGAACAGACCTACTACGATACTTTGGATGACGCGATGGCAATGTATTCATCTTGCTCGAGACGCGTGACCTTGGAACCACAGCCAGAGGGAAGGCGTTTCGAAGATGCAAAACACAGGCAGCAGATATCTGGACAACAGGTTTCTTCGGGAATGAAAAGGACAGTGTGGGTAGTGCATCTGTGACGGACAAGACAAACGCCTTTTAACGGATGGATGCGGTCTACACGTGTGCGGCACGCGGTCACCCCGTCCGCTGGTGTCAAGGTCCCTTGTTCCCGAGGTGTGTCCAAATCGCGAACACCATAGGACGGGCGTCGGGTCAAAGCGTTCGACAGGCCAAAGCAGTCGTACCACGAGAGTTTGAAAAGCGAGCCGTCTGGTCAAAGCGCTTCGCACCGTTACCAGGCAGTAGAACGATGGAGGCGTCGGGTGGCGCAGGGGAACATCAGGACGACCGTCGGGGCTGAGGTTGAACATTTCCTTGGTGACCGAACAGGTTCGTCCGCATCGTTTTCCGTCCCCCTCCCCATTGCCTCCCGACGACGGGGGACACACATTGCATTACATAATCATGACAAGGTTCCTTGCAGGATGTGTGTAAGACGCAGAGACAGTGCAACATGGCCGAGCCATCCTCGTCCGCTTGGCGTTGATCCATGCATCAATTCGGATATCTGGTGGGAACATGCACGGCAATCGTGCGAGCAGCGATTACTACGCCCGGTCCCACCACTGCCAGAACAATCACCGTGGGCCAGGAGGTCCGCTTGGAAGATATATCACGGCGATAATTCAATAGCTCCCATGTTCTCATACAAAATCTAGCGAGGGACTAATTCTGTTCACGTCATCCGATGATTTTCACAAGGTGGTATTGTGGATTGATGCGAACCTTGCAAATATAAAATTATGGCGGGGGGATACAGCGGTCTTGATACAGGCTGACAACACAAGCAAGCAAAGCAGTGAATCCCGACGGGAGACGACGGAGAAGAAGGTTGTCTGTGGCTATACGATTATGGCGACCTAGCGTATGAAGTAGGGTGCGATACGAGGTTGCATGGAGCGACAAAACGGTATCCAATATCTTCCGTCGCAAAGCGTCGCATTCTAGAGCCTCCCGGGCATGGCTAATTATCAGTACCAAGAGGCGACTAGCGCACACAAAGAATCTATAGAGGCAGTGTCATTGTCTGCGACAGCAGAGAGGTACTGTGGCCCCCTGGATCGACCATGTGATATGGTCGTTTTCGCACTGGCAAGCCTGTGACGTCCTGGAGGACTGAAGTACCCCAAAAAGAAAGAATTAGACCATCCCCTCGGTCTGTGACAGCTCGTACATACTATGAATGTCAACTTGACCACCCTGCTCCCAGCTCCGCGAGTGCTTGCGCTCGGGCTTGAAGGAGACGCTTGATGAGCGAATCTACCCAGTAAATTCGGGTCCAACAGGACGCAGAGAAATTTGCCTACCTCGGACTGAGGAATCGCCTCCAGTGCGCTGGTATATGAACTCGATACGTCCGGTTGCCGCCAGTCGAGAGACCTAGGGCTGTTGTGGGTCATCATGTCGACCGATGGCCTACGCTCCGTAAGATGGTGTGATGAATACTGCCAAGTCACACAGTTAACCTGCCCCTCTCATGAAATGAATGCCTAATCTTACGTCTTGCTGATTGTGTTGCGGATGCTGTGCATGTTGGGAATTCCCAACATCCTCGTGAGTCAAGGACGAGTGACGCGGGTATTCTTTGTCGTGATCTTGTGAGAACCACGGAAAAGAGGGGTCCGAATGCCCATCTTACGTACCGACCGTTGCCTGTGTTCGTGAGAGCAGCGCAGACACTGATCAAGACCAATTAGTGGTCTGTTCTCGCACCCTTGGCTCATGGCGCTTACTCAATTCATCCCGATGTTGTTCGGCAAGGGCCACCTCTCGCCTCGCGCGAGCTTCGGTTTCCAAACATGCGGTATACCGCTGAAACGCGTCTTGAGTCTGCGATTGGGCTCGAGATAGCGTTGCTCTGACATCCTGTAGAAATTGACCTTGCAATACAGTCAGACCTCACTGTCATGCTGTCATATGGTGTTTCAAATATCCTCCCACCTGAAGTTCGAGCTTCTTGTATCAACTGCTCATATGTCGCTGTAGAAGGCGACGGCGGCGGTCTGATGAGATGAGGACGATGCGACGTCCCCGGTGAATGTGCATAATTCGGACTCGAGACGCCGGAAGTGTTCTCTAGACGGTGAATTCCTGATTCGCTAGATATAAGTGAATGGAAAAAACATTTGCGTACCTGGCTGGAGGCGTGCCATTTGGTCGACTAAACCAGGAGCAGGGTATCCTGGGTCAGATAATTCAGGCGTGGACATTTCCATCGATTCTTCTATGTGTGGAGGCTGCCCACTCGGCCCGAGGTGGCGAAGACGAGGGTTGTGAGGGATGCCTGCATTGTGTCGCTCAATGAATTTTCGGAGAAAGGACAATTCGATATCATCAGGCATGACATATGGAGGACCCTGGATATCGCCCTTCTGCATGAGCACCTCGAGATGGGACATGGTTTTATCCTTGAGCTGCTGCAACCATTCATGGAGTTCCATATGGTCCTGATCAGCACGAGCGTCACTGTGCACCGAATACAGGATGCATGTTCGCGTCAACGACGAGATGCGTGCGAACAGGGGAGGACGTAGTACTGACTAGTCCTGGCGTCTCCGTGCCTTTCTCCAGTATGTTTTTGTGAGCTTGAGAGCACGGTTCACCTCGCTGTCGAGTGTGCGGTACCACTCGCTCGAGCGTCGATTCAGCTTGACGCAGAGCACGCCGGGTTGCACTCGCAGCTGCAGCACGCAACGACCTTCTTGGTCAGGAGGCCCCAACGCACCCTTCTGACCTTGATTGCCGCGAGTAGCCCCTCTCGAAACATTGCCCAACTCGGGCCAGGGAAGGTCGTCAGGAGTTTGCATCGACAGCGTCGAATCTCGACAGTCAGGATTGTGAACCTGCAGTCACAAGCGGAGCACCGGCAACGGGGGGGGGTACGACCAAGGATTTCCAAGGGATCACAGAGTCACAGAAATGCCAAGGAGGATAATAACGGTAGGGATGGAGTTAAAACTCCTGTAAGATAATCACCTAACGTTCTTATAATCGGCATTGTACGAGGAGCAATCGGTCTGACTGCCCTTGTCTTAGCGATGCCGCATTCACTGGGGCACTGCCTTTGAATTAACAGGGTATCGGGACCCCCCTGGGCGGGATGACATGCCAACATACTCATGGACCCCTTACCCCCCTCGTGGCTGGATCTCCTGACACCCTGTTTGACAGGCACTAGGGAAAGTCGTTGCAAGGCTGGGCAAGATCCTGGATTGTCGGTGCAAGCTGAAAATGGAACAACTCTCACGTCTATATATCACTCACGACACTGATCGCTCACGGGTCAAGACACTGTCCATCGCTTTTCTTGTACCTGTACAAGCGCAGTATCAGGCATTTTTCGTACATGGATGTGGTCCTTGACTCATAACTCCGGTCGTCATGATGTGAACGAAGCTAAGCTTCGTTGACGTGAATGGACTCATTTCCGACGAGGCTGAGCTCTTTGTACAGCTGTTTAGCGGCATTCGGGGACGACGGCGTTGCCTCGCCATCACGCCGAAAAATCAATCCCCTGCGCCAGAGGGGCGGCGTCCGAAAAGTTTATAGTGCATGCACTCCAGCGCACGTATTGCTTCCACG
Organism: Pulveroboletus aff. viridisquamosus; assembly: GCA_038088935.1. Classification (NCBI taxonomy): domain Eukaryota; kingdom Fungi; phylum Basidiomycota; class Agaricomycetes; order Boletales; family Boletaceae; genus Pulveroboletus; species Pulveroboletus aff. viridisquamosus. The sequence continues at coordinate 34,204 of JBBPJW010000125.1, forward strand.
CATCACCCCCTGACTCGCGGCCCCTGAACGATCGTGAACCTCGGTCCACGGCTAGCTAAGCCAATGAACTCACCAGCCAGTGCTCTACAACACAAGAAAGTAAGGAAAGTGTTCAATTACTCCAGGCCAAACTACTAACCTTGTTGCCTCCGAATGCGGCACCGATCTCAGCCCCACTGGTGCCGACGTTGACCTGAACGAGTCTCAAGTCATCGAGCTATGTCCCCGCGGTCAAATCATGAAACAAACATTAACGATCCCAGTGTCGGAACCTTCTGGGCCAATCCATTTCCCGAGGTTACGCATATCCCGCGTCCATAAGCTGCTAGAGAGCCCTTGCGGAACGGCGTTGTTCCACCCAATTGCCTCGTCGAGTTCGTCGAAAATACCGACATTCAACACGGGCGCAAACGTTTCTGTGCTCCAAATGGTGTCTGTCGGATCCATGTATTTGGGAATCGCGATCGTAGGCTGTACAAAGTTTCCCTGGTGAAGACCATCCTGGTCATATTGCTGTCCACCCGTCAATATCTGAGCGCCCTTCTCCCGGAGTCTTTCAACGGCGCTGGAATAAATTCCGACTGCAGCGCTAGTATGCAAGGGGCCAAGAAGCGTGTCGGCGACGAGGGGATCTCCAACTCTCACAGAAGCATAAAGCTTCTGGAGTGCGCTGAGAAAAGGCGAGGCGATATCTCGATGAAGGAATAGTCTCCTCGTTGACGTGCACCGTTGCCCTGCAGTGCCTACGGCACCAAAAAAGACTGCGGATACAGCCATGGATAAATCCGCATCAGGCATAATAATTGAAGCTATTGGATGATTGTAAGCCAAAAGGAGAAACTAGGTATAACGGATTGGTCATGATGAACCCAAGTTTCGTACCATTATTTCCTCCCAACTCCAGGATCGATTTTCCAAAACGAGACTGAACAGCCCTGCCGACCACTCGGCCAACAGCTTCGCTGCCGGTGAATGACACTAGAAGTGACGTACAGTAAATATCGAGGAGACAGAGGCCATGAACAACCAACCTAATGGGATGTTCGCGTCATTTACAATAGCCTCGCCGAGATCCCTTCCTCCAGTTACCAGGGTAGAAGTAGCGCCAGGGATACCATTACGCTCCAACACATTAGCAATTATCTTTGTCACGGCGATAGCACACAGGGGTGTGGTAGGCGAAGGCTTCCAAATATTTGCATTTCCAGCCGCAAAAGACAGAGAGAAGTTCCTGGATGGAGGTGGTGGTAAGATTCGATCGTATATGCAAGGTAAAGAAATAGTTGCAAACACGCACCACCCATAGACTGCGACAGGAAAGTTGAAGGCAGTCAAAACACCAACGACACCAAGAGGATTTGGTACTGTATGTGAAAGAAAGTTAAAGAGAGCCGCCGAGAGGGAAAAGGCCAGTAAGGGAGAGCCAACCTTCCAGAATGGAGTGTCCAGGCCGTTCTGACGCTACGAGTCTGCCATTCATCATCCGCGACAAACCAACTGCGTAGTCACACTGGAGAGCCGAATGACTTAGCCACAATATGGAGATGACCAGATGTTTTGTCGTACGATGTCCACAAATTCTTGTACCTCGCCAACGCCTTCTGTCTTGATCTTACCCATCTCGAGGGATACAAGCGCACCAAGTGCTTCCCGCTAGATGAGCGCAAACGATGAGCAATGAGGCATGTGACAGTTGGTGTGTCCCACCTTGGCTGCAAGTGCCTCCCGGAGTTGCCTCAGGACATCACCACGCTGGGGAGCGGGTAACTTTCTAAGATATGCATACGCCTCTTTGGACCTTTCCAGGGCTTCGTGCAGGTCGCGTGGTGATGCCTACTCCCGGATCAGCCTGGCGGTGGTGGTGATGGCGCAATGGAGAGGACGTACCGACTGGACACGTGCCAAGACTTCACCGGTGGTTGGACAGATGCTCTCGAGAACGTCGCCGGACCCTCCCCACTTTCCGTCGTACACTCCTGGGACCTCGGCCGTGAGGGGTATGTCCAATGCGCAGAGAATGGTAGAGGCTCTTGCCGACAATGTTCGAATACTGGACCTGCTGATGCCGCGGGCACAGCAAAGAGATACGACTGAGGTCCGTGGCAGCATGGTGAGGGTGGAGAAGAGGGGGACACTGCGCAGTTCACTGCGGCGCTGTGCGTGGTGTTGGCGGGTCTGCCCCTGGGTACAGCCACTCGCAACTGAAGGCAAGTTCACTTGTGGTTCTCAGCTTGAGCTCGCTACACCGCTCGGCTGCCTGGAAAACGCTGGGGTGGTTCTCGCCGTGCCCGGGGTCTGCAAGGCCCATTACGGATCTGATCTTCGTTGCGATGATGCGGAATCTCTATCAACCGTTACCTGCTGACAGGGGTACCCCAGCGTGGAAAGCACAGAAAACAATCATCCCATGCCACCCCTTGCTACACCTCCTTGTGGTCCCTGTCGGGTCCAAACGTTCCCCTCGGATATCCATGGTCAGCGCATGGCACTTGGCCTTGTTGCACAGGTCTTTGAGGTGAGCTCGCTGTATTACGAACGGAATGGAATATATGCTTCCTGGGATAAGGCGACCGTGGAGCCTCCCAGCGTCAACGTGCTCTTTGTCGCCACTGTACCTTCCCCTCCGTGGGCGCATCAGATCGTCTGATTCCTCCCATAGCCCAGCCTCTATGACAAAGAATGTGTTGGCCATTGTCTGATTCCGCCGTGCCTGTCCCTGGCTTTTTCCACCTCACCGCCGGGTTTCCTGTCCGGGCTGGTCAATGAAGCCCATGTCTCTCACAGTCGCCTCAGGCGCGCGGTTGTTGTCACTCTCCATTCGTCCCTTTGCTTTGTCATGACAATGAACTCCGTCCACAATGTGTAGGGTGAACCAGCCCGACACACGCACACGTCCTCTTTCAACCGCACGGTGCAACGTAATGAGAACGAGGCGAAAATTGCAGAGCGTTTATGCAACCAACGATGAGAACGTGGAAATCGCTGGGTAAAACACGATCGACAGGTATTTCTTTGTCTGACTTGTTCCGGAACTCTATTCGCAGCCCTTTTTCTTACCAGCAACGATCGTTCCTGAGAGGTATGTGCGAGATTATTCCATTAGCTTGATGATTCATTCCCGAGGTCTTGATCCTCAGACACTGTCAGCCACTTTGCTTTCCGCGTATCTCAGTCGCTGATAGTGCGTAGGTGGTCGACACTGGATGTTGCTTTTTCGCGGACTAGTCAGCCAAGAGACTAGGCTTACGTTTTGCCTCAGCGGACCTTGTGATGGCCGGTAGGAACATATATACATGAATCACCTGAGAAGGACTCACACATCCCGTCAACTTCCATTGCAAACTTCCCTCACCTTCTGCGTGGGCTTTCCACTAGTCCTCGCAAGTATCGAGAACTGGTGTCCTCCCACCTCGCTCTGTCGATGCCGAGAGGCGCTTGTGGAATTGCAACTCAGAATCTAACTACGATAACATCACTAGGCAATACGATGTCCGGCATTTACACCCGCAGCCGGGAAGGTATGACAAAAACGATCTATCTAGCTCGCGGACCGTTGGTAGGAACTTGGGGTGCTTGGACACAAGCAGGGTGTCAGGTCAGCTTTCCGTGGAAAAGGTGTGTGGAGCAGTTCCCGTATGCAATACTTCCACCGAGGTCTTCCCTTGGCAGCACATGTCCAGACAGTTCTGTCACTCCTATGGGTATACCATGGCTTCGAGTGCCATTTCAGGTTTAGTAAAAGCCATCCATTGTAGACCGAGATTAAGAGCTGCGAACGCCCATGAAGGTTATGTATTTTGTTTAAGGACCATGACGTCGACTCGTGAGGAGCCCACGAAAATTTAAATCTGTTGAAAAGTTCCCAGTCCCATTTAGACCCATGAGGGAGCAGGACATGCATTTCAACCCTACAGGCCGGAGAAGAAGGATGGTTCAACATCAATCCCATTTCGCCCCCTCTTTTTCTTTCCCATCCACGACTCATTTCCTCCCTCTCTTTTCCTCTTCTTCTCTCTGGGCGCATCAGAATCGAGATCCTGAGGTGCATCTCTTGACTCAGCTTCCAGCATCTCATGAGTGCCGTCAGAGTGTGCCTGGTCTTCATTAGCGGTGTCATCCTTATCTGGAATAGTTTCGTCGTTAACGGGAGCGAGTTCAACAAGTCTTTGATCGCCATTGACATCCTCGTCCTCGAAGGTGTCTTTGAGATCTGTCAACTTGAGCGTATCATCGTGCCCCACGCTGCCTACCCATCTTCCTTCACCGTTTTGATCGACCACGATCCTTTCGACGGGGAACGATCCGTGATCGGCGACAACACCGAGGAGTTTAGTAGGAAATAACTGCACGGCACGCAGAAAACCATCTGACGATCCTGTAAGAATAGTGGAGTGGGAAGATGGATACGAAGATGGCAAGGCGCAGAGTGCATCAACGGATTGTGGGTGTCTATACAATTGGGATGAGACATGTCAGATACGGTTCTCAGACTCGTGACCTACCCGGGAACCCTGTCGACACAGTCGCTCCACCCTTGACTACGATTAAATATCGAAAGAATTCCTAGCTGAGTACCAACAACAATCTTTGTCCCACTACAAGTCCCAGAAAGTAATTCCACGAGTTTGGCACAGCAAGGGAAAGAGGAACTCACTTTCTTATAGCAACGATAGACAACAACTCGTCCTCCTGATCTTCGGATCGGGCGAGCGGCTCCAACTTCTTTCCACGCACGTCCAACACTGACAGAGTGCCATCCGCGCTGTGCATTGGGGGAATAAGTTCAATATCAACAGAGGGCGATTGCTAAGGACTAAAATGCTACCTTGTGGATACGAGCTGTTTTGTGTCGTCGAGCCATAAAAAGTCAGAGATGAAGTCAAAATGATGGGTATACCGGCGTATTTCCTGTGGCTTTCGCGTATCCCAAAGCTAAGATGGTACACGCTTATGAGCGGGTATCGCTCACTTGGAAGGAAATGCACCTTGATCACACCGTCGTCGTCGCCAGTGCAGAACACGTTCGGGAGGAGGTGCTTCATGCGGTTCACAGGTGAGCTATTCAACCACTGACGACGTCAAGGGATGATCGGCGATTGCAATGGCGAGAGACTTACTCATGCGCTTCTTTGCGAGTGTCAAGAATCATGGCGGTGGACGTGTCGATGGTACTAGATATGTCAAGATTGGCTACACTCGGCCAAGTAGAACCAAACGTACAAGATAGACTTGGCCTTCCCTGCGGAAAGGAGATGGGAGCCATCCTGATTGGTAGCAAGACACCGACAGGAGCGCTTGGAAGGCCTGAGTGCGAAAGTCTGGTGGTGTTGGCCTTGTTCGTCATATCGGAATGCCTTTACCGAACCATTCAGGAGGCCGGTGTATACAGTTGCATTGAAAGGATGAAAGGCAAGGTCGAATATCTGCGAACCGACTGAGATGTCTGGCATTGTCTAACCTCCACAGTGACGGTGTTCTGTTAGTTTGGCCCTGGGCGTTGCCGAGTGCGGTGTCAACGCAGCCTATGCTGGTAGCGCCGCTTTTTTGCCACCATCCATGGACGTTTTTTGACCGATGCGCCCAATCCCAATTTTCTCCTGCCTCTCCATTTTCTTCCTTGCCATCGTCCTTGGTCACACCGTCGCCCTCCACCGCGACGTCCTTTCCACCCGACATCCCAGGGCGTTTAGTGGTGCTCGGGCTTGGGCGCGCTCTCCCTCGAAAAACACCCTTGAGGACGACACAGAAGACATAAGACCTCTCGACATCGTCCTTGTCGCATCCATCGACGGCAGCTTCCATGCCATTAATCGCACATCTGGTCAACGGCTATGGTCCATGTCCGCCGCAGCCAGCGATATCCCGTCCAGCCTCGCGCCTCTCGTCCGCACTAAGCACGCCACCATTGACTATGACCTAACTGACGACGACGACGTTCACCAAGAACTCTACATTATTGAGCCTCAGACTGGTGACATATATGTCATGTCAACTCCTACTAGTCCATTGCAACCGCTCTCCGTATCCATGTCGCAACTCGTCGAACTGTCTCCCTTCAAGTTCGATAGAGAGGATGACGAGCGTGTGTTCGTTGGTAAGAAAGAGACCTCGCTCTTGTCCATTGAATTGGAAACAGGCAAGCTCAAGACGATTAACGCCGAGTGTCCTTGGAATCCTTTCGAGGACCTCACACAAAAGGCTGAGATCGACTTAGACGAACTTGAAGACCATTCGTCAAAGAACGAAAAGCCTGTACCCACGGAGGTCTTCGTTGGGCGTACAGGTAAGCTTTTTAAATGGGTCGAAAAGCTCGGTTTCAGAACATTTCGAAAAGACTACCATGTTACCATTTACAACCGTTCCCCGTCCGGACGCAGGCTACCAATTCACAATCTCTCGTTTTCCTCTTATGGGCCCAATATGCAGGACAGTGCCTTACAAGCTACATATCGGCGCACTCCAGATAACGTCTACATCGAATCCTTGCCCAACGGTCAAATCATGTCATTCAAAGCACGAGACAGCGATTCAGTGCCATATACGCGCCGAGAACCTCAAATCTTATGGGCTCTAACTTTCGACAGTCCAATGTAAGTCATTCCTTTTTGGCGCTCTGTGATGTAATCCTGATGTCCCTAACCTTCTGTAGCGTGGCAGTCTTTGATGTGCTCTCGAGCTCTAGGCGGTCGGAGCCTTTTGTGCTCGTGCAGCCCCGTCCGCCAATCTCGGACGTTCTTCAGGGATTCGACGAGTCCTCTCTGGGGCCAATCTATGATCCAGACATGGCCTATGTTGGCTTCGTGGAGGAAACAGGCTCCCTGTTCGTCATGGGTAATGACTACTTTCCGCTAATCGCTTTCGGGGACACCGAATACAGCATCAACTCCCGTGCTATCGACCCACCACCTTCTGCCATTTCCCGCGCGATTCCCCCAGACAGGGTCGATACCATCACTAAGCGTCGCAAGCTTAGAGATCTGTGTGTTAAATCACCCTTTGACATCCGATGTCTGACCGGAAAACGTCCCTTGGATGCATCCTCTCTCAGTTCGAGACAGCTCCCTGGTGTCCCTTCTGTTGAGTCCCCACCCATGGTTGACTTGGCCCGAAACAGCGTTGTCGATCCAGCAGAGACTCTCCCAGCTATCCCCGATACTACTCATGGTCCACCCACTGCCGTGTCTCCTTGGATGTCCGTTGTGGGTGTCATAAAGGAAAATTCTAAGTTGTCCGCGGTTCTTGGTACCCTCCTTCTGGCGATGGCCATTGGTTCGGTCCGACTGTTCAGAGAGACCCTTCCCCGCAACGAACGCGGCAAACTACACTTACCACGCGAGATTCAGAGTGCACTAATCTCATCTTCTGTTACTTCTCAATCTCCTACTATGGAAGTGTCACCAGCACCTCTCCCGGTGCTCAATGGGCGTGACACGACAACCCCTTCACTACCATTACTATTGAACGTTGGGATCTCCCTATCCTCCCATGTTTCTGATTCACCAGATCCCATAGTTCAAATGATTGATTCGCCCAACATGCTGAAGGGGACCCTAGACTTATCTGGGGTATCCGCAGTCGACGAAATTGAAGAGAGCGAACGGGAGGTGGACACTACTGATGCAACACCGAAAAAGCGGAAGATTCATAGGCGGCGAAGGGGGAAAAAGGGAAAGGGGAATAATTCCTCGACTGTTAGTGTTGTTGATGAAACCGAAGGGGAGAAAGACGCTGATGGCGTCACGGGATCGAAGGAGAATGACAGTGGAAGCGCGAATGAGGAAGACCCAAAGCACTTTGGTTCAACGGCGTTGATTATTCAGTCGATACCCCAGCCCGCCGCGCCTTCACTCGTCGTATCTGATACAATTCTTGGTGAGTTAGTTATATTCACTCTCCTTGATGGGTTTAATTGGTTTGGAGTGGCTGACTGTAGTGTTCCCCAGGGTTTGGCTCCCACGGAACAGTGGTGTACCAAGGTTCCCTCCAGGGGCGTGCAGTGGCTGTCAAACGTCTCCTTCAGGACTTTGTCACTCTCGCTGCTCGCGAGGTCAGCATTCTACAGGAGTCAGATGACCATCCCAACGTCATCCGCTACTACTACCAAGAATCTCAGGGTAACTTCCTCTATATCGCTCTTGAACTATGTCCTGCCTCGCTCGCGGATGTTGTTGAATCCCCAGACCAGCATCAGGAAATCGTTGCGACTTTTGACCCCAAGCGGGCGCTTCGGCAAATTACGTCGGGGTTGCGCTATCTCCACTCGCTGAAAATCATACATCGCGACATCAAGCCTCATAATATTCTCATCTCGGGCCCCAAAAACGGTACAGCTGGGAAGGATGGCGGGAGGAGAATGTTGATATCCGACTTTGGGCTTTGTAAAAAGCTCGAGGTTGACCAGACGAGCTTTCTACCGACCGCACAGGGTGGACAGGCTGCTGGTACTGTGGGCTGGAGAGCTCCTGAGGTTCTACGTGGCGATGTGAAACTTGATGAGTTGCTGAATGATGATGGGTCACAATCGTCCACAGATAGCACAAACACCGTCGTCAATGGGGGCTCATCTACACCCAGACCAAAGACGCGTCTAACGAAAGCTATTGACATCTTCGCATTGGGGTGTCTATTCTATTATGTCCTCACAAATGGTTCACATCCCTTTGGAGGCAAATTTGAACGGGAGGTGAATATCATCAAAAACGTAAAAAAGTTGGATGGTTTAGAAAGGTTTGGGGAGGAGGGATCAGAAGCCGTTGACTTGATAGGAAGGATGCTCGATCCAGAGGCTTCTCGTAGGTAGGTTGGACCCGAGTTCCCTTCGTTCTCGTATCTAACTTACCCTCCTGTGGTTCATGTTTCGCAGACCTGACACTACATCCTGCCTCGTTCATCCCTTTTTCTGGGACCCAGCCCGCCGACTAAATTTCCTTCAAGATGTATCTGACCGCTTTGAGGTTATGTGTCGAGATCCCCGGGATCCCATTCTCGTTGTGCTCGAAACTAGTGCAGCTGGTGTCGTGGGGCAAGACTGGCATGCAAGGCTCGACAAGATCTTTATCGAAAATTTGGGCAAATTCCGCAAATATGACGGAAAGAGCGTGCAAGATCTGCTGAGGGCCTTAAGAAACAAGGTGAGCCTTTCGTACGTTTCATCCATCTGTTCAGGGCCTCTCATGCCATCATGGACATGGACATTGCAGAAACACCACTATCAAGACCTTCCCGACCACGTGAAGCGCACGCTGGGACGGATGCCCGAGGGCTTCCTGAGCTACTTCACAAAGCGATTTCCGCGGTTGTTCATGCACGTTCATGGAGTCATCTCCGACACGCATCTCCATGTGGAGCCCATGTTCAGGGCGTACTTCGAGCTGAACGAATTATGATCGATGACCTCTGGCATGCGTTACTTCCGTGCGATCTCACTTGGACGTATGATGCACGAAGTCCTTTCTGTCATGTTGACTGTCCCCCCGTCACGAGGTGGTTTTTCATTGACTACACTCCCAACCTATCTCATGCATATATATTGTAAATTGTATCGGACGTCCTGCACCCATCTACTTTTGCTACCAACTCAAGATATCCATATGATCTGCATGTGCACTAACAACCTTTCTGCAGTGCATGTCTTTGTTTTACTTGCTAATTTATTGGATCACAACCACCTCAATTACCACCTAGCTTGGATCTGTATTTCTATGCTGTTCGGCCGTTTCTTTTTCTTTGTTTTTGTTTTTGTTTTCCATTTCGCTAGACATCAGCAAGCCATGCACAAGGACACGAATGCAGTCGAGGATGTCAGACCTTGGACTTAAAATCACAGTCAGGACTACAAAAACTCCATGGGTTCAGAACACGGCCATCTACTGCTACATCATCTAAAGGACACAGTATATCCGTAATCACAGGATTCAGAAAGAGCCATCTGTGGCACAACAGTCCTGTGTTCCATTATACCTGTTTCCGTTGTAAACTCTTGGGTAGTGCTTTCTTCCAAGGTAAGAAATCCCGTCCCTGCATGAATGGACGTAACACTTCGGGTATCACAAGACCCTGTCGAATGGCATCCGTGATCAATCAACGCAAGAAGAGCCAGGTAATGAGGAGGGGGCGGTGATGTACCTCAGGCGTCTGATAGTTCTCAACGAGACAGCACAGTGCGCGTTCGGTGGCGCACATGGTCCCATTAAGCATATGTACGTACACTTTGCGCTGTTGATCTTTCAATTTGAGGCCACAGCGTACTTCGAGTCGTCGGCTCTCTGTTTAACATTTTTTTTCCGCTAGCGTAAGCACCCTCGCAACCACACGATGAAAGGAGAAGGGCTAACACATCCTAAAAAAGGGGGGAAGACGCACGATAGTCGGTACAATTCGAGCACGACACCAATTCCTTGTAAGCCCCCTGGAACGGAAACCACGCTTCCAAATCGCACTTTTTTGACGCTGCGAGATTCAACGCCCCACTGACGATCGCGACGACGCGATATGGTAGCCCAAGGCTCTGATAAAACGCCTCGCTGTTGGCCAGCATAGTATCAAAGGCATTCCAGCTTTCCTCAGGTGCTGTAATGACAAATTGTTCCACCTTTTCGAATTGATGGACGCGAAAGATGCCCCACATATCGCGTCCGGCAGAGCCTGCCTCTTTTCGAAAGCAAGTCGAGTAGCCAGCGTAGTAAATCGGGAGTTGAGTTTTGGGATCTTCGAACCATTCGTCAGCGTGGAAGGCCGAGATGGGCTGTTCCGAGGTGGCAATGAGGTACTTCTCGTCTTCGTCGGCAATAACCTACGTGCGTGTGATGCAATCGTGTGTGATGTTTCGTTCGAGATGAGACTGTTGAGATGCGAGGTGACATACCTTGTAGAGTTCTTCATTGAATTGGCTAAGTTGTGCGGTCTTGCTCATGACATCTTTGTTGAGCATGAATGGCGGTTGGATCCTTTTATATCCGCGTTTTCGAAGGAAGTCGAGAGCGTAGGAAATGAGAGCTTGGTTGAGATCAAGGCCGTCGTCGGTGAGGAAATAGCCTCTGTGGCCGACTATCTTTGCACCTGAGAACGTAGGACTGGGCGATGAGGGTGGGGTATAAGATGTGGGTATGGCAGGACCTACCTCGTTCGAGATCCATGGCATCTAGGCGGAGAAGGACTTCGTGATGTGGCATGATGTCGTCCTTTCTTTCCACTTGGCCGTTGGGGCCGTCAGGATGCCATGTCCGCAGAGTCAGATTGTCGTCCTGTGGTATGTATCAGGGCAGTGTATTGCCAGTGGGTTGGAGCATGCACCTCCGTTGAGCTAACTGGGACGTCCTTTGCTACTAGGTTTCCGACGTTGCTCGCCTTTTGACGCATGTGCAGTTCATAATCACGGGTCTCTTTCCGTTTGGCTTCTACTTGGGCGTCAAGCGCTTTTTTCCGTGCGACGAGATGGTCTGCGGGCTCTTTGGCCTAGAAAATGGAAGAATTGCCATGAGATGATGTGCATTGTATGGTGCGCGTGCGCACCTTTTTCTTGGCTCCGATCTCTTTCTGGACCACGTTTACTTGTTTGTTGAGGCCATTGAGCTCATAATCCTCTGAAGGTGACGATGAGCATGCGCGACGATTGATCCTGATCTGAATGTCCTAGCCGGCAAGGGAGAGACATGGGTACGTACTTTTGACCCACTCGGCATACATCTCAATGACTTTGTCGACCAACTCGACGGGCTCGTCACGCTTGCGCTGGGATTCGCGAATCTCCTCTGCATTTCCGCCCTTGCTGTCTATAAAGCTCAAGACGTCGAGTGTCATGATGGTCAAGATCTGTGTTGGAAGGGTATGTCTTGTCCCTCTCCTCATGGTGGGCGTTACGTAATCGTTCCTGCGGTTGACTCGTCCACAATGTCCAGTCGGTGAGTTGGACTCGTCTGGATAAAATACGCTGTTCGAATGGACAGCATTCGCGTTCTTTTTGTTCGTCGTCCAGGTGGTGAACAATAAACAGAAAAAAAAAAGCTGAGAGGTTCGCTATGGAGTAAACAGCAGCAAACAGCCTGCAGCGCGTCCCAAGTTGTGGACAGGGACGCGCATATCTCCTGACTGCCACGCTTCGTCTCATACCACATCGTCTCGTTTTGTTTCATAATTTGTGCTTATCTTGTGGTTCATGTTCCAGTTCCTGCGACGTGTCTCTGGCTCATTGCTCCCTCGTCCCGATCGTCCGTGGAGAGATGATGGTGAGTAGTCGTGAACCCTCAGCGACTTACCGCGCCCCCGAGGCTGACTCGCTCTGCTATCTCGACCCGATCTGATTGCCTGCTAGCCACGTCCCACGCCCCCACGATAGGACGCAAGCGCACGCGCAGCGTTATAGAACAAGACGACGACGACGACGATACTGCCTCCACAGTAAAGAAGACGAGAAACGGGCCTGTCAAGCCAGGTATCGAATGTGACCCTGCGTCGGAGGGGGAAAGCACAAAGGAAGACGCGGTTTCCCCCGTCGATGGCCAGGAAGTGAAAGAGGTCACAAGAGGAGTCAAAGAGGTCGATCTCGGAAATAAGGACGAGGTGGAAGATGCGTCATCATCAATACAGCCTGAAGGCGTTCCGCTTCCCGATTCGCCATCTGAACCGCCAAAGTCAGAGCTTGAGTCGCCAGAACCAGTAAAGTCAGATGTGGTTCAGCAGGCCAAAGACCGAGAGCACGTGGATGATCAGGACTCTTCAGCGCTTGGGGATGATACGGACGAAGAGCCTATGGAAGAACCTGTCGCGCCAAGCACCCATGCCCCGGCAGAAATCACGCCTGCAACAGTCGGGTCGGACTTACAGGACATTCCAGAGGCATTGGAGGCCAAGGCATAGCATCGCTTTATGCCTCTCGGGTACAGGCAACTGTGCACCGAGTACACACATGGAGATTCTACACTCGCTGTCCTTGCTGATGACTTTACGATACGGATACCCGGATTTGTTTATCATGGTAGCTAAATCACCGCCCACTGCCATCTATCCAACTTTGGTAGACATTTATTAACAAATTGTACCGCAGTTGCCACGACGTGCACCTCTGCTTGCATCGTCGGAACTCGTCCTACACCCTTCCCGGCGGTGTCCTTGGCCTTACACAAAACGATATCGGTGTCGCGATCCATAGCAAGCGTCCCAGCGAGTCGTTATCGCGACAGCCTGGAGGACTACACGCGGCTGCAATGTGTCTTGGGTCGTGGAGGGTGCGCAACGTCGTGTCGGACCATTCTGGTACCTCGCTTCTGATCCACTTTCTTGAATCCACTCAGCAGCGTCGTGAACCGAGAACCAATCGCAATTGCTACAACTCTCCTTCAAGTTTATTTCACGGTCACTCTATCCGCTGTCCCAAAATTTTGCCTACATGAAATTGCCCTTGACCTCCGGATTCGCACTAACCATCGGAACAAGACTGACGGTTGGCTGCCATAGGCCAGACATGTGTATACAGCGTGTTCAAGATTCATTCCTGCCCTTTCGCAGCGCTCAGTAGCCGTTTACATATCTTGCTCGGGGGTGGCTGTCTCATTACGGCCGCGCTCACGCATTTACTGGCATGCGCCAGCTATCTCGTATCCCCGATTCCTCGTGAAACATGCGGATGCATTCGTTGACTGTTGCTGCGTGCATATAACGGATGCTACTCTCCTGTGCGTTGTCCCTTCCCTTCCCTCTCCCATTCCAACCCCTATCCCTTCCTCCAGGTGTCTGCATTGCAAGCTCGCTCTCTTGAAAGGGCAACGCACCTCAGACCTTGACTACCAGACAGCTCTACCAATATCTCCTATTCCCCGAACCCATCAGTTGCGGTGGGTCGGGGTGCAGAGTTTATTCGCCGTATACAGTTATACACACACCCATAACCATACAAGATGCGTCGTTTCTTGAGTTTAAAGGACTCTACAACCTCCCCCTCCATCGCGAAGGGCAAGGAACGTCAGCGAGACTCTACACCCATTTCTTCGTCTTCATGCATACCCATGGAGGTTCATGTCGACACCGAAGTCCACTCTGCACCTGACCTCCAGGATTTCCATCCTCTCGCAAGCACGACAGCACCGCCGTCCCCATCTCCCGCATCCTCTGGCTCGCGACCCCTTCCCCCCGAGATCCACGTTCCAACTCATCCGTACCCTTATTGGCAGGGTTACACCCACACTCCGTCTTCATCCTCGCAGAGTAGCCTAGATTCGCCAATGACACCATCCCATGTGTCATGGCTGAATCTAGCTAACGCTCCAGAAAACTCCGATGTCGCCTGCAATGTTAATAGCACCAGCCTTGGTCTGGTCAACTCAACGGGACCATCGTCGTCCCCCATTCAAGGGAGATCATCTCCTAGTCCCCACTTCCCGCCACCCCCGCCGACAAACCCACCCCCCAACGTCTCTAGTCGACCCAAGCTCGTCCACCCCACAAAGAGTACCCACTCTCTCCGCGTGCCCGTTCAAGAATTCTTCAATCAACAACTCTCACCCATCGTTGAGCAAGATTACCTTTCTCCTGAAAAACGACCTATATCACTTCCCAGTTCAAGTCACGAGGGCGGAGGGTCACGTTCCAGTACTGCGCATACGGCGAGGACGAGTGCTGCGATGACACCTGTAACTCCAGGGAGCGATGGGATTGGGACGGCTACTGTGACCCCTGTTAGCCCTGTGCCAATTACTCCTGTGTTAGTTACTGCAAGGAAAACTCCGCCCACTCCTCAAGCTCAGGTCCAAATCCCGGTGACACCGTATCCTGGCGGTGTTGTTCCCTTTGCAAAGAGGAAAGATGATGATGGGGGAGAATCACCTCGTAAAAACTCCTCGTGTATTCTCTTTTTCGCCTGTCGATGAAAACCGACTAATTTGGTGACTGTAGTGCCCTCTCCGGTCTCAACCTTCATTCTGAGACCACTTAATCGATCGATCAGTTTATCGTCTACACGGACACACCAGTCTAGTGCTTCTTCTGTTACGCCGCCTGTCATACCTCCGTTAGACCTCAAACCCGAGTTCAAAGGCCAAACGTTCTTGACAACGCCGACAACGCCGAACTTGCAGGGGCTACTCGATACTGGTGCACATGACGACGACTCTGTTTCTGATCGGAGGGCGAGCTTTGTTACTGCTCAGACAGGGGTGGGAAGGGAGAGTAGGTATTCTGTCGGACAAGAGGAAGTCTTCGTCGACGCAGAGGAGGGCTTCAGACGCGACTCTAACGGAACTATTCATGTGTTCGATTCCCGTCTCCTTGAAGACGCCGCTAACACTCCATCTACACCCCAGCCGCCTCGAATACCTCAGAATGCTCCCAGATCAGTCAAGCCGCCCGTCCCTGCACGTACAGCCATGTACCTCCGTTCTACTTCACGTGCATCTTCCTCTCCACCCTCCTACTACTACCCACCAGGTCCGCATAGTTCAGATAACCACCTTCAGCCTAGTCCTCATCCCCATCGTCCTACTCCTTCGCCTACCATGCACCCTTCGCGTCTGGGCATGAGTGCACCGAGTCTCCAGGATCTCGGCACCTCTATTTCGACATCCTCCAGTTTCATTGACCGGCGTTTCGCACCATCCTCGTTGTACCTTCCTCCTACCTCAGAACGCGAATACCCGTACAAAGCAAGTTCCATAGGGTATTTTCATCCGGAGCGTGTGGATGCTGTGCGAGTCTTATTCTGGCTCGGATTCATCGCACCGTGGTGCTGGCTCATCGGGGGATGGCTCGTCTCCGCCAAGCCTGCTCGTGGGTACCGTTCGGGTTCAGTGCATGGTAATGGATATCACAACAGTCTAGGCGGTGGAGGAAGCAGCCTCCTCCCACTTTGGACACACACCGATAAGAGCATGCAAAGCTTCGATTTAGCGAAGATGTATCATGGGTATCCATTTGTAGCGCCGTCGGCATCGAGTCTGATGCCACCGCCGTTACCGTTCCAGAACCAGCGGGCAGCGGTGGCGTTGACGCTGAGGCCGAGTGGACCAGAAAGGAGAGAGATGAAGAATCCGTGGGTGAAACGATGTCGGATTGCGGCAATGACGAGCGGGGTGATTGTTGTGGTTGCGTTCATCGTGGCACTGGTCGTAGTCGGGACGAACCACACCGGTTGAGGCCTTGTAACCCTTTGGACGATCGCAATGGGGAACGACGTTTGGAGGTCCATCGTATATAGTATTTTATATTTTACCTTGTCTATCTCTCCATCTGTTTTTTTTTGCAGCGCGTGGTGTTGTATGTTAGTTCGACACCTTGCTTGCTATCGCTTCGTCAGAGTGTGGCCAGGTAAGTTTATTGCGCGCATGGACCTGTCCTGGTGAACCGGACATGATCGTCTTGTCCGCATCAGACATCGCAGACCGTTAGCGTCATTGTCAACCGAGTTACACCCACCGCTCAAGTTCGTGGTGCGCTGCTGATTTTCGTAATCTTGCCTGCATGAGTTCGAGAAAGAAAGCGGTCATCGAAACTGTCCCTTCGACTGTGCAGCAACCAACCTTCGGAATAGAAACAATCGTGCAAGACGTCCTATTCACACGATCTTGTTCTGTTCATTCTCGTTACCTTTACTCCAGAGGCGCTCTTCCATTCATCCATTAGCGATGCTAGACTGTAACTTAAGGATGTGACAAACTAGCTCGTGGCAGTTGACCTGTGGCAAGATCAAACACACCAGGATTCTACTGTCAGGAGGTGTCAGCCTCGAATGAAGGATTTTGGCTGAGGGAAGCCTGTTTGTGAGGGTAGTTGTCACCGGAAGCGCTACTTTCCTGCTCTCATTGTTGCAAGGCTGCTGCAGGCAGAAGAATCCGTCGAATGGGCAGCAGACGCTTGCGACAAAGGGCTACTTCCATGTATCTTGGGTCCCACGCGATGTGTCTGCGTCTAACGGAATGTTGGCCTAATCCTAATCTGACAGAAACTCACCCAGGGCGGTTGCGACTTATCTGCTCGACTCAACAAGACTTTCCTCCGTGTGGGGCACGATTCCATCGTCAACCATGTCTTCTCGCATGGCATACCAAATCTACTTCCATCCATTTCGATACATCAGGTGATGTACCCTCGATCTCAGCGGTGATTCGTCTTCTCCTCAATATGGAATGTCTTGTGGGTGCATTTCGCCTGTGGGGTCACCCTACTTCATCGTATTGTGATGTTTACGGGTCGCCAACGAATGTTATTTTGCACAATACGGTGGACAACAGGGAGCTGACTTCCTCGGACCGTCGGACGTTCACCGCAGAATCCATACAGTACACGCGCACCTTCTCCGTTTTCTGCGACGTCTCTATCATCTTGCGGTCAGATACTTCCATTGAGCCTTGAGCCTCCGAGTCAAAGCCGTGGCAACAACCATGGGGTTGGGCACGACAGACATGATTGGGTGGTGAGTAAATAAAGACGGTCTAAAGTTACCGGCGAGCAACGATCCAAGGGACCGATAGATGTGTCGTATACAAGTCTGATGATTATGACACTACCTGGTAAGACTGCCCCGAGTAACTCTTTCACCAAGGTCGAGAGGGAGAGCAGTGACGACAGAGACAGGGACGGGCACGACTTGTTGAACGTAGTCCGTAGTGCAAATCGTGGTGCGAGTGCTCAAGGGGACCAGGTAACCAGCCTGACACAGTGGACGGCAAGACAACGACAGTCTGCTATACACAAGCTCCTCGACGAGTGCGGATGGGGGCAAGTGAGACGGGGAGCCCCGGTCGCAACCCTCGTGCAGAGGGCAATCACTCGACTCGGTCACCTGCGAGCGAAGGCTGGCGTCAGTCACGAGGAGACGGAGGTCAGCATGGGGGTCCGCCTGTTTCGTTCTTCCTTGGTGCTTACTTGCATGAATGATATGGGCATACGATGCTCGGGATAGATTGCAGACTACAGGCAGTCACTTACTGTCAGATACGTTTATCAACCCCAATCTTCTACTAACCTTCTGTCGTGCAATGTCACGGACCGTTCGGGTGGTGTCCCGTCCATAGAGTGTGGGTCAAGTATATGGATTAGTCTATGCAAGGGGTATGCTACGATGGACTGGTGAATGGTCTATACCAGGTAAACATGAGCCTCCCCCCGACCCGCTGTAACACACCGGTACATACCTCACCCTCGCTGCTTAGCTCGCCCGAGACTCCCCAAATAGGCCCTTCACTAGCCCACCCTGCACTTCGGTCAACCTTCTCCTTGTCTTGTCGTCTTTCTGCCTCTGGACCCTCTTCGACGCAGCCTCTTCTGCCTGTGCCTCCCTGGCGGCCACCTCGGCGGCGCGTTGTACACGCTTTGCCTCGAGTGCATTCTGTGCATCCAATTGTTCACGGACAAGTAATCGAAGACGCATTCCCTCGTCACCGAGGAGGGATGGGGATGTGTTGAGGAGGTATTGATCCAGTCCGCCATGCTATGCACGGGGGACGTCAGTCCCGTGGTCTCCTCTTCGAAAGTGAAAGTAGAGAGCTGTCGCCCACCTTGTGTATCGTCCTCAGTGCCCTCACGGTCACCTTGACCTGCACCCGGCGACCCAACAACGGGGAGAGGAAGGTCTTGGAATGGACGTTGGGAAGCCAGGTGCGACGGGTTTTTTTGAGGGAGTGAGGGACGTTGTTGCCATATTGGATGGACTTGCCATGGAAGAGACCAAGGGCGGCGCGTTTGAAGGGTTGGGAGATTGCGGCGGGGAGGGTGGACAAGGTCGGCGGGGTCGGGAACATCGCGTACGGGGGACAAGGCAGTTTTGAGAGACGCTACAGCCTCACGACGCTTTGCAGCGGAACGCCACTAGTAATGTGTAAACGACTGCACAAGCTACGCCTCTCATAGACATGTAACCCAAATATAATACTGTATGCTGGGGGGCTGATGCCAGTAGCTTAAAGGACCGGAAATCCAGTTGAGCTGTTAGGACAAGCGGAAAAAAAGAGGCAACGACGAATGGATCTAACAATAAATAATTGCTTGTAGTTTGCGTCCTATCTGATAAGTGAGCCATTGAAACGAATAATCAAGAAGAGCGAGAGAATGAGGGATGGAAATAAAAGTAAGAGATTAAAGGAGAGTGGTCTATCTTGCATCACCTAGTAATGGGTGGACTGAGCACCTTTTGCCACCACGTTCGCCGCTCCATGCCCAACAGACGAACCCCCGTGCTGACCGTCACTTTCTCCCCACCATCGTCGCGTTTCAATTTAACTTGACTCGCAAGCGATCGGGTCGAGCGGTTGCTCCGCACAGAACCTTGTGACGAGGGGCACGACCGAAGCGAGTGATAGTCACTCTCCGTTTCATTCGCCTTGTCCGCACTCTCGTCTGGGGAGTCGGTGTAAAACGACCCATCGTCGTCTGCCTCGCCAAATACCGTGCCAGGTCGGGTTCGCTGGTGCTCGTGGGCACTTGTCGCGCGATTTACTCCGTATGAGCTGCCTTCCCCATCGCCGTGCTCGTCCCCGTCCCCGTCCCCGTCCCCGTCCCCATCGCCATCAACCTCGACAAGGTATGTGAACGGCGTGACCTTGCCAGGATGCGTCACAGGCACCGGATTAAACAACGCCTCGATTAATTTCTCCGTCCCCCTCGGGTCATCGATCGCTGATAACTTGGAAACTTCGAAGAGTCTGCGCTGTTTCTTCACCGTTCCATGTCTACCGTCCCCATAGCCGTGGCCATAATTGCGATTTCGACTCGGATTCCCGTTGGAAGTACCAGAAGCGGAGATGATGGAGGAGAGGTCAGAGCCCGATGCAGAGCCTGCATCGTCGGATGAAGAACCGGAGGAGACATGCGTGTAGAGGTCTGAGGCCCGCGGACGCGTGCGGTAAACGTCGGACGATTCGAGAAAACCAGCGACGCCAGACAGGATCTCGTCTTTAGGGAGAGGAGGGGACACAAAAGCGAGTTCGCCTGCTGTGTGTTCAAGGTGGATACTGAGCTGTGTCACGACGTGTCAGTGAGTGATAAGCGAGAGGACGGATATAGGAAGCGAACCTTGAGCGTCGCGTTAGTCTTACTCTGGCGTAGGAGATGCCGTCTTGTGACGACGCCGGCATCGACGTACTGTGCGAGGTTGATGTAGGCAGCTCCGAGACGTGGTTTGCGGGGTGCATCTGGATCACCGGCGACCACGCGCTACATGGATAGGCTGATCAAGACACGTTTTGAAGAAAGCGAACGGGAGGACTACCTGCATAACGACGAACTTGGCTAGACAGTCTCCCAGGCAGCCATTGTCCCTCCCGACGCTCATATGGACAACGAACTTGAGCGTCTTTTCCCAGATGACACTATGGTCCTTGAGCTTGACGAATGCTGTGATTCCTTTTGCGGGAGAGTAATCGGGTTTCGCCTGTGTTTGTGTGTTATGTGTGGTGTTACCACTGAGAGGAGAGAAGAGGGTCCTAGTGTCGTCCGCAAATGCTCCATGTGCCCAGCCGGCGGAAAGATGGTCTGGAGGGTTGCGGACGAAGCGCCCGTCGGCATGTAATGACATGGATGAAATTGACGAACCGCTGCCAACGCTGGCGATGGACGATGTACCACTGACACTGCGTGCAACCGGCGAGGACGAGGCATGGTTGGCAGAAACGACCACAGAGGGAATCGGCGTGGGCTGGGTGCGCACCGTATGGCTCTGTGCACTACCGGCCGTGGAATGGGCATGGTCGTTTGAAGGTGAATGGGTAGAACTGCTGTTAGCGATGCTGTGGGCATCGGAAGCGGAAGCTACGTCAAGAAGGGATGTATTATCGGTGTCGCTACCATTGGCCACCGATGATGTGGGGTCTCTAGCACTCGTGCTGGTCTCGGTCCGCTCGTAGGGTTTTCCCTTTGCCTTTCTGGCCTTGACCTTGTCCAAAATGCCATTGCCGGAGTGGGAGGTGACGCCCTTGATCTTCCACTTTAGGCCAAACTCGCCGTGGACGAGGGGGACATTGTGAAGCTGGTGGAGAGTGAGGGTGACCGTGAACGCGGCATGTCTAGGGAGGAGATGGGCCAAGTGGGCGCGGAGGCCACCAGTATGGTGGGTGGACGCGGTGGAGTGTGGGTCCTGACGGGTAGCGGCGGGGCTGGCAGGACGGGGGGCGGTAGGGGCGGAGAGGGGGGTGGTCGGACTTGGGGGGGAGAACTGGGGGCGCGGGGGGGGCGGCGGGGGGGCGATG
>JBBPJW010000126.1:0-55317 GCA_038088935.1 Pulveroboletus aff. viridisquamosus
AGACCATGTTTGATGTCGACATGGGCTCCCTTCTTCAATTGTGTCTGATAGAGGTCCGCAATTTGCCTCTGCTTTTACCCAAGAGTTATGCCACTCCCTTGGCATATCCCAAAAATTATCAACCGCCTTCCATCCCCAAATGGATGGACAAACTGAATGGATTAATTGTGAATTGGAGCAGTATCTTCGTCTTTTTATTGCCAAAAGACAAGATCAATGGGCTGATTGGATCAAAATTGCAGAGTTCTCTCATAACAACGCCTACTTCTCTGCAATACAAACCTCACCCTTTGCTATTACCAAGAAATACATTCCTCGTCTTGGTTTTGAACCTCACTTCCCCTCCAACTCTTTCGCTCAAGAGCTGGCTCGTTCCCATGAAGACATTCAGGGAGCATTGCGTGAAGCACAAGAGCGCATGAAATGACAATCCACTTCAAAACGATCTGAGGCTCCCCCTTATGAGAAAGGCCAAGCAGTGTGGTTATCCACTGAACACCTATCCCTTCCATATTCTTCTAAAAAGCTCACTCAGAAGTGGATAGGGCCTTATAAAATACTTGATGTCCTACCAAACACGGTATGACTCAAATTACCCGCCTCAGTTCGAATCCATCCAGTAGTCAACGTTTCTCATGTCAAACCATATCTTGATCCCCTTCCCAATCAACCAATGATTAGACCAGATCCTGTCGAAATCACGGAAGAAGGTCATGAAGAATGGGAAGTGCATGAAATCATTGATTCATGGGTAAAACGAGGAAAGTTGGAATATTTAGTGGATTGGAAAGGCTATGATGTTTCAGATCGCACATGGGAACCTGAAGTAAATCTCCAGCATGCACCACAAGCTGTGGAGGTTTTTCATATCAAAAATCCCACTGCGCCTAGAAAATTACGCGGCCTTACCCTTTCCTCTTTTCGTTCCCTTTTCTCCCCATACGAGAATCTTACTTCTTCTACAGCATTACCCTTGTCTCGTCTGGAATCTGAGACCTAAAAACAGGGTAGTGTTATAATCACTTTTTACTTTTCACATCACGTGACCGTGGGACACCTTTATCTTTTCACCTTTTTACCTTTTCACATCTTCACCTTTTCACATGTCACATCTTCACATTTCACTCCTTCACACTTTCACTCATTCACATATCACAAGTCTAGATCATGACATCATTACCTGGCAGCTTCCTCATGGAACTGCTAAGGTACTCACTCCTTTATTGCCATTGGTTGGCTTACTATAGCATACTTAGGGCCGGAGCCATTAGCATGGTCCGTGCACAATACTGTAGCATATATAAAGAGGCTGGCTCAAAGCTGGGAATCTCCCAGTCTTGAGCACTTGAGCTTTACGCTTTATACAAGGCCTTGATCCATTCACTTCATTCCTCTTGCCTAGTTCCACTGGGGTCTAGATAAAACCCAGTCTCTTGAGTTAGTTTCTGCGATCACTAGGACCCATATCAGTTTTTCAGCAACGGTTAGAAAGATACCATTTCACTTCTTTGGAAACCAGGCCCTTCAGGCACAGGCCCTTAGCTGCTCGAGTTTGAGCCTCCTCTGAGTCCTCCTTGTCATCTCACACTCCTTGGTTGCTCCTCATCGGAGTCTCCATTCATTAGGTTGTCTTCCAGTGTTCCTCCTCTTTTACCCACAGTCTAGGTGTAGCCTCTGGTTTCCAGAGTCGTAACAGATTTGCACTCTGCTGTCAATAAGGGTGGAGATATCTATAACTAAGCTTAGATGCATAAAGGGGGATAATTGTACATTGATTCTCATTGATTTCCTAGATAAAGATACAAGTACAGGCATGCATGAAAGGGAGGGAGTACCTTGTGTAGGAATGGTACTTTGATTCAAAAATCCAACACTTTGACTCTTTTCACTTCTACTTCACTGTCACTAACCTCTTTGATCCTGAGTTTTTCTTTAGCAGTGACTTTTTTGATGGATTTCTTGGTGAAAATGGCAGTTCTTGAGCTGAGAGTGGAGGGAAAGTTGGGGCAAGAAGCTGCATTATATCTGGGCTTCCTGCATCTGAGGCAGAGACTAAGCTTAAAACATCATTTTTATTCTTGGGTAGTAAGTTTGCTAACTTTGATGAAGTCAACATCCATAATGTTTGGACCTTTTTCCATCTAAGAGGCAGAAGAGATGCTGGAGGTCCAGGCATAAGCCTTGGAGTTCTTTTGACAGAGTTTCATAAGCTTGACACAGTCTGAGGTTTTCTGAAAGTGGACTGCCTTTTTATACCAGTTCTTAATGTGGATGGGAATTTTGTTGAGATTCTGAATCTGATAGAATAGTCAGAGGGGAATTCCAGCTTCATAGTAGGTAATAAGGACATTGTAATCCTTGATATTGGTAAGTACTACATAGTTCTGGAACTTGGTGGTGTATTTGATGAGAAAGGGGGTCCATTTGCCTTTCTTGTTCTGGTGCATTTAAGTGTTAGCTAGCCAGTGAATAGTGGCAACAATGGTGTCCTGCTTCTTGAATGTGGCATTGAATGCCTTGACAAAGGTGCTAAAAGTCCCCATGGAGACTACTGTACCAGTAATACTCTTTTTCCAGTATGTGATTGCCCAAGAGAGGGCAAAGCCCTTGATTATATAGAAAAGGATAAAGGTAATCTTTTTCTCATTTGAGTTGTAGACCACAGCATTGACAAAGAGGTAAAATTGGACAGATTTCAGCCAAGCTTCTGCTTTGAAGTGATTACCATTAAAGTACTTAGGGGTACTGAGATGGAGCTCAGTGGATTTGCTAGGGGGTGGGAGTAGAGATAGTGGGAGGAATGCAGAAAAGAGGTTATTATCTGGTAGGAGTAAAGGAGGGGGATGTGGATATGTGAGGAATTTGTAGAGAAAAAAAGAACTTATGCACTAGGGTACAATCTTGTTCTTGGTCTTTAATAGAGAAAAGGAGAAGATCTTGAAGATCTTCTTCTGGAGTACTAGAGTGGTAACTAGAGGTATCTTCTGGTTTTAAAGACTCTAAAGGGTCATCTGTGGGTTGAGTTCTAGGCTCTTTCCAGAGAGTGTCAAGGAATGATGGGGTTTTGGATGAAATGGTGGTGGAACTATAGCAATGGTAGCCACAAGAAGATATGCTACTTTTTTTGTTATGCTAGGCCCAGGTAGAGACTAACATAGATCTTATGGATTAGGGCTAAGGGATAGGCTTGACATGTTATGCACTTTGTGCAACCACCACTTTTACATTATGTGATCATGGGAATGATACTTCATTTCAGATAATCCTAGCCTGGGGTTTGGCTATTTCTACAAGTACCTTATAATCAGTGGTCACATGACTAGGGATCTGGGATCTTCCCAGGATTTGCCCATGAATCTTCCCCATCTAGATCTAGTTGTATCTCCATGGATCTGATGGATCCTCAGATCTATATTCTATGATCTGATCTGTGATAGAAATCCCCATCCTCATGTACAACCCTGATCTTCCATTATGAGATCTTCTCTTCTCTTTCATTCCTTCCCTTGATTCATAAGGCCACTGCCTCACTTTTTATATCTGCTCCATGCTTTATTCTTATCTATTTAATAGTGTGACCTTACTGCTATTGATGTCCATAGATAGTAATACTCTAGGGTAGGCTTAGTATAGTTGGTTCATGTACCTCTCTAGGCCATATATAAGGGGCAGATATGGGTAGTCAAGTCTCTTTAGACTTGATCACCTTTGTACTTGCTTTAAGCACTTCTTTGGATTCCAACCCTTTCAAGGTTAGGCCATAGTTGCATGAGCATAAAGGCACATCACACAAGATAAAGCCAAGCCCTGTTTAACCATCTCTTTGAAGTGTTCCAGAGTGTGTTATAATTGGTTCTGTTATTTTTTCTTTTTTTCATCCTAGCTTCAGACTTTGCACATTTCTGATGCTTTCTTGTTATATTCTGGAATATTCAGACTTCTTCTATTTCAGAACTTCCCCTCAATCAGTGGATATTACTTACTATCCACTTTCATCACATTCCATCCATTTCCACATGGATTACTTAGTCATTTTAGTTATCTACATTGACTCATTCAACTGAGTCTGAATCTTATCTACAGTAATATAAGTAGTGTACTTTATCCTCCATGTTCCTTATGCTACTTCTGCCTTACCTCATCTTATTCTACTCTATCTGCTTGCTCTCCTCTGAATATTACCAGAGCCCTTAGCCTGCTTGCAACTATTGTTGGCAAGTACTTCTTCATCTCTGACTAGTTCTAGCATTCTAGTCTCTTTTCCAACCTTTACTGTGGGATCACAGTGCCATCCTGCATTTGCACCATTGCTCTAGTTCTTAGACTGACCATTGTCAAGCCTTCCCCCTTAGTTCCTTGCCATAAGGTCTATGCTAGTCCCTACCCAGGCCTAGTGTAACAGAGTGAATCTAAAGTGCACCCTTGCTTAACACTGCCTTTCTTTTCTAAAGAACTTTACTCTATGTCCATCAATGCTGTTCTCATCACACCAGTTCCCACACTGTCCATTAATTGCAAGCCTCCAACCCTGCCCTTGTTCCCCTTCAATCCATCCCCTCTTTTTTTCTTCTAGCTATCTCTCAATTAGCAGCTGGTGTGTAACATTCTTGTGGGCTACATTGTTGACATCTACTGCTGCAGACTATTCTCCTTGTTGGGCTTCTATTCCAGTCTACAAGAACATCATGGTTTACTTTTCCTTAATAATCAACTTATTATTCCATGTATCAACTCCCTTCATGAATGCCTTTTTTACTTAACACATAACCACCTTGGCCACTTTGATGGCAAGAAGTCTTATATGAAACTATATCCTTTATTTTACTGGCCTCATATGAAACATAACCTGCTTCATGCTTATATCCTCTCTTATGCTACATGTTTATACAACAAATATCTCCACATACACCCAGCTGGTCCTCTATACCTGCTATCCATCTTATATCATTGTAAAGACTCTATTGCAATGGATTTCATGGAATCACTCTCCCTTGACCAAGAATTTAAAATGCTTCTCTCTATCATCAACTGTCTTAATGCTAATATTGTTATACACTTAGCATAGCATAATGGTCTTCTCATATAACCATGGGACTTGCATGCCAAAACAAGATAAACCCTAGGCTAATGTTTGATTCTTTATCAGAGTATTTCCTAATGCATGGATAGTCACATGATATGGCAGATTTCAGATAAGATCTAGATTAATACCAATAACATCTGATCTGTAACAAAGATCTAGATAGATCTCCTTGGTCTTATGGTTGCCTTGCCTGATTCATATCTGCTGTTCCTGTATCCTCCTTTGCATTCTTCCACATCCTTATAATTGTGGTTCTCTTCTTATTCCCTTGATCTGTGAGGCCACTGCCTTATTCCTACCCTATGCTCTATGCCTGCTTATTTATCAGCTCTGCATACTTACTGCCATTGGTTACTAGATGGTAGATACTATTCCTGTATATGGCTCATGTGTATCTGTCACTAATATATAAGGGGTAGATTGAGACTTGGGGCAATCCAGTCTTGATTACCTTTATTTATAACTTTCCTTTTTCTTACACTCTGGTGTGCAACAACTTGCAGCCTTCCAGCTGGTGTTCTCCTTTCCTCTCAAGATTCACAAGCCTAGTTCAGGGCCACTAGTCTTAAAACCCCTCTTGTTGATTTAGTTTGACTATTACTCACTGGTCTGTGTCATATTTGGATTGCACTAGTTGGATGCAGAACAAATATACATCTTATTTCTTGCATAGACTCCTTTTTAGCTCATTAGTTTATGCAACTATTCTTTGATTATTAGTTCTGTGAAAACAGTCTACCACTCAAAATTATTTCTGATTACAATAACTTTTCCTTTCTAGTTTCTGGCAATTACTGCATAAACTTACTAATATCTCTTTTAAAATGTTCACAGCCTACCATTTCCAGACAGATATCTTCAGCAGTCTGCTGCAGTGGATATCTCACCAGTAATACTTTTTAGATTGGCCCTGGTGTTCTTTCCTCTCATATTAGCTTTCTTAACCTCTCTAGCCCTGTTAATCTTTTTACCATCTTATGGCTCAAGTAGCATGTCCTGCAGATCATCCATGGTGCCTGCTGGCTGTTCTATCCTCATGTCTCAATGCTAAACTGGTGAATGCCGATAAGAGCTGTGGTTTTGTTCTAGGTCCACAGTGAACTAGGCAAAAGGAATAAGGAAAAAAGTCAAGTGCCTTGTATAAAGCTCTAAAAGCTCAAGTGTGCAATACTGGGAGAAGCTCAGCTTGCACCAGCCCTTTATATATGAAAAAGGAGGGCACACAGACCATGTAACTAGATTCTGCCCTAAACTATGCTACAGTAATCAGATCAATGGCAATAAAGAAGTGAGTATCTTAGCTATACCTCATGGTAAATGCCAGGTGATGATGTCATGGTCTGAAATGTTCTGGAATGTGCTATGTGAAAATGTGAAAGTGTGAAAGTGTGAAATGGTGAGGGTTTCTAGAGTTACATGATATAAAAAGTGAAAAATAATTATAACATAATTTACATTTTGATTTATAATGCCAATGGCTGCTTTATTATCCCATTGGCTCACTATCTTAGATTTCTAAGAATTGACTATAGAGTGATAAAATTTAATATTCTCATTACTTTATATTAGCCATAGCCCATATATTCTTCCCTCCATCTACTTCACCTCCCCCACTAATAGTTCTGACAAAATATGTTGACCACCTATGATCTACTGATTACATAAGCCAATGGCTACATCAGACCATTAGTTACCTTAGAATACTTAGTAACTACAAGTATTCTGCAGTATTCTGCAGTTTCAATACTTGATGCTTTTAAGCTTCTTATAAACATGCACATTCAACTCTCTAATGCTCAAGACAATATTCTCCATGTCAAAATCACTCAAGCATTTTATGCTAACTTATCTTACTCTCCCAAACCTGCCACTACTATTGGTAATCTTGTCCTTCTCTCCATTTAGCACTGCCTGAAACACAACTGTTGCATTACTGAATCAACTAAAACTGGGCTTGTGCTGGTACTTGTGCTGAAAGATCTTTTAGCTAGAGGTCAGGGAACTAGACAAGAGGAAATAAAGAAAAAGAGTCAAGGTACTTGTATAAAACTTAAGGCTCAAGTATACAAGACTGTTATGCACCATTAGATAGCAGTGCAAAATGCCCAGAAGAGAAGAGGTTACAAGAGATAAGTTCTCAAGTTAATATGAGTATAGTACAAGTGCTCAAGACTAGAGGTCTTGAGATGCTAAAGCTACAGTATTTATACTACAGTGTCCTGTGCATGGACCAGGATTCTGATGGGAACTTTCCCATATATAATGCATGGGGATTAAAAAGAAGAGAAGCTAGCCTGGGAACCATTAAGGGTCCAGCTTCTGGAATGAAAGAGAAATGATGGAAATGAAAAGAAATTCCAGGGTTCAGGCATGAGGCTAACTCTATGCCTATTGCAAACCTTTCACAACTACCACTTTTACATCACGTGATTGTGGGAAGCCTACTCCATTTTGGGATTAACCTCACGCTAGGGTTTAGCTATTCATTATGAGTTACTCCAAGGTTAGTGGTCATGTGATCAATCTAGGGATCTCCCCTGGATCTGCCCGGGATCTTCCTAATCTCTAATTCCATCTATCTCCATGGATCTGATGGATCTAGAGATGGATCTCATCTGTGGCAGAGATCCCTGCCCTTATGTTGACCATGACCCATCTCTTCCATTCCACATACCTATACCATGAGGCCACTGCCTTATCCTTGATTCCTGCTCCATGCTGTTTCCTCTCTTCTTACATGAGTTGCTCCTATACTGCCATTGGTTACTAGATTGCAGTACTATAGGGTAGGCTGGTAGTTACATGGTCCATGTACTTCCCTGAGCAATATATAAAGGGCAGGTACTGGTGGTTAAGCCTTAGGCTTATTCATTTAGTATCTTGCACATTGCACTTCTTTGGTAAACCAGCCCTTTCAGGACAGGCCCCTTAGTCACTCAGGCATGAGTCTCTTTCGAGTCCTCCTTGTTGTCTTCCCCTCCTCGGTTGCTCCTCTACAGAGCCTCCATTAGAGTCTTCCCTTCATGTTACTCCTCTATCCAACTTCATCTAGGTGTAGCCTCTGGTTTACCAGAGTCGTAACAATGCCCTAGGTCATGTAACCCATCATGTGCCCTGATAAGATAGTAATTACATAACCATGTGACAAAGATAAGATAAGATCACATGATGAAGAAAAGAAAAAATGTGTTATAATACTACCCCCTTTTTAGCTCTTGGATTTCAGATAAGAGAACCACAATGGTGTTTCTGATGTAAAGTTTTGGTAAGGGTGAAAAAGATAAGTAAAGTCTGAGTGATCAATGGATAAAAAGTAATGAGGGGCTAAGGAATGGAGCTTGTGGAAGTTGCAAACTAGTTCAGGAGCATTTGCAACATCCTCCTTGAATTGCCAGGTTTGATCTGCAGCAGAATAGCCCTTCCAATGAATCAAATACTCCAATTTTCCACAATATAGACAGAAATCAACAATTTCTTTGACTTTGTACTCTGAATGACCATCTTCCATGATCACAACAGAATCAGGGGTAATAATCTCCTGCCTAGGTAAAGGCTCTTGAGCTTTCTTGACCCAACTAATGTTTACCATCAGGTGAATCCTCATCTCTGCTGGAAGGCAGAGTAACTGCATTTGATAAGACCCTTGTTATCTGATAAGGGCCAATCCATTATTGTGTAAGTTTCTTTGCAGAATAAGGAAGCAAAAGATTCTTGGTAGAAAGCATAACCATATTGCCCATCAAATGGGAATTATAAGTGGACTTAGTATTGCACTGAGCCATGGAGGAGCAAGCCCATTCAAGCAACTGATGAATTTGCTTAAACAATTTAGACAATTGTTGAGTGAATGGAAAAGAAGTGAATGGACCCTTAAATCCCATCTGTGGCAAGAAACATTTGGTGATTGCAAATGGCAAGGTCTTGGTGATGGAAGAATACAAATTATTGTAATGAAATTCTGCCATCTTGACCCAATCTACCCAATCCAGCTGTTGTTTGGAAACAAAGGTCCACAGGTATTTTTCTAGTTCTTGGTTAATGCATTCCATTTGTCCATCAGTTTGAAAGTGATATGCCATGGATAGTTTGAATAAGATATGGAGAGCATAATGGAGTTATTTGGTGAATTCAGAGATAAATTGTGGTTTCCTGTCTGACACCAAGGAATTGGGAAGTCCATGACATGACCAAACATGATCACAGAAAAGTTCTGCCAAACCAAGCAAAGAAAGAGAAGAGGAACAAGGAATAAAAACAACTTCTTTTGAAAAATGATCCACCACCATAATACTGTCTTTTTCTTGAACCAACTGTAATTCTGTAACCAAATCCACTGAAAGATCCTTCCAGGGTTCTTGAGCAGCTGGAAGTGGAAGAATAGAAGCCTGCCTTTCTGCTCCTTTAGCCATAGCACAAGTGGGACAATGCCCAATAAACACTGCTATATTGTCCTTTATTGATGGCCAGTAATAATATCTTGTTAAAAGTTGGAAAGTTCTGGTCTGACCAGAGTATCCTCCCAGAGAAGAAGAATGGCTCAAGTGTAATAGTTTGGAATGCAGGTTGAAAGGAACAAATACCTGGTTCCATGAATTTTTAAAAACTTGGTGATCTTTGTCATAATACCAAGCAGGGGAAAGAGAAAGGCCTTTAGAGGCTAAAGCTACAGAAGAGAAAAAAGAAGAAGAAGTGTCCAAAAAATAAGCAAAAAGGTGAGAAGGTAAAAGAGTAACATCTTTGTTAAGATCAGGGGAAAGGTTATAATTAGAATGGCAAGATAATGCATTGGCCCACCCATTAGAGAACCTGGATTTATGAACAAAAACATAATTAAACTCTGAGAGAAAAGCCTGCCAATGAGCTTGTCAAGAAGATAGATCTTGAGGTTTGCACCAATATTCCAGGTTTTTGTAATTAGTCCAGATTTCAAAAGTGGACTGACCAATAACATAATGATGCCAAGCTTTCAAAGCTTGTATAATGGCCAGTAACTCCTTATCATAAATGGAATATTTGACCTCAGCATGGAGAAATACTTTGGACATATATGCCACAGGATGCCAGGAACCATCTGTAAGTTGAAAAGACAAGATCATACACATAGTGGTTTGAGAAGCATCCATTTCAATATGAATTGGACATGAGAAATTGGGATAAACCAGAAGAGGATCAGAAGAAAGCAAGGTTTTCAAAGTGATAAAAGCTTGCATGCAGTCCTCTGTCCAATGGAAAGGGATATTTTTGCAAGTGAGGGCATGAAGAGGACAGGCTATAAGAGCAAAATTGAGGATGAAGCATCTGTAATAATTGGCCAATCCTAAGAATGATTGCACTTGTTTGATTGTGTGTGGAATTGGCCATTCTGTAATTGCTTTAGTTTTATTTAACTGCATCCATGCCCCCTTTTTAAACACCACCATGCCAAGATAATCCACTTTTTCTTGTGTGAAATAACATTTAGATGGCTTCAAGAACAAGTCATGATCATGTAACCTGTGAAGAATCTCCTGCACAGTAGCAAAATAATCAGCTTTGGATTTATTCTTGGTAAAAATAATAATATTGTCAATGTAAATTAATATCTCTGCCCATATATTAGCAAAGATATTATTAACCATGGTCTGAAAAGTATCCAGTGAATTGCATATTTCAAAATACATTACCAGTGGTTCATAAGCTCCTAAGGGCATCATGAAAGCCCCTTTCCATTTATCTCCTTCTTTAATGTAAATGTTATTATATCCCCATCACAAGTTAAGGGTTATGAAAAGTGTCACTCCTTGTAAGCAATCAATAAGGGTTGAAATTAATGGTAACAGATAATTGTTCTTGATTGTTGATTCATTGAGGTATTTATAGTCAATTACCATCCACTTCCCACCATCCTTTTTTCCAATGAAAAACACTGGAGACATTTGGGATAACTTTAAAGGCCAAATATACTCCTTTGCAGATTCTTTCATGATGAACTCACACACTTCTTGTAACTCTGCATCAGCTAGCAGAATAATCCAACCTTTCTTTGATATGAAATCATCCTTTAAGTCCACTGCATGATCCCATGGTTTTCATGTGGGCATGTGCTCTGATTGTTTCTGGGAGAAAACTGTTAAGTACTTTCAAACTTCAGAAGGTAATTCCTTTCTGAGTTCATCATCCTCCACTATATTGACATTGTAAGCATGACAATTGTGAGAACAGAAAGGAAACTCTATATTCTTTTGTACCCAATCTATATTTGGATTATGTCACTTGAACCAATCATAACCAATTAGTAAATCTAAAGACCCCAAATGAGATACCATGGCATTGATACATTCTTGATGCCATTGCCCTTTTGCACCCTTGATGGCAATGTATAGCACTACATAGTTAGTAATGCAGCCAATAGTTCCTTGAGTACCATCAGCATTAAACACTGTTAAAGACTGATTCATGGGCTTTTCATATAGCCCATGTCTCCAGATATATTTTTGATCTATAAATATCAAGGATGTCCCTAAGTCTAAGATCACATTAGTTAGATCACAAGCATGAGCTCATAGCCCTTCTATCCCTCTGACTTCTCCTATTACCTTTACTTCTACCTTCAATTCATCTTGTTTCTTTCTTTTGAATACATTGTCTAGGCTTTGTTTTTCTCTATTAAAATTTGAATATAAGGGACCATTATTTTGTTGGGTGGAAGGAATTAAGCACCCATCATCTGGGGCCATGCTCTCTTAAAATGCCTTCCCAGTATAAAAACATGTCATATTGGCCCAAAGGCAATTGGTACAAATTTTGAAAAAGATGATTTATTAGGAAGCATATTACCTAGTTTTGTGCACTTCCCTTCCCTTTTCCCTGCTTTGCCTCATTCTCAAAAATGTCTTTGAAGTAGGCCTGAGCTTTCTCCATTAAATCCCAAGATACCACAGGGATTTCTTGAAAGTGGGCCATGTCTACCATGTTATACACAGGCCCAATGACCTCCAGCTCTGCAGAACACCATCCTTCCACATCTGGGGGAGAAAACTCACTAAACTGGATTGGCTGCACTTGTTGTTGCTGCTATTAAGTAGACTGTGGCTGCCTAGAAGGAAATCATGGGGGGGTCATGGTATGTGCAGAGTTTCAGGGGGCCCTGCAGTCCCTAGCAATGTGACCTGGATAGCCACAATTGAAACATATAATGGGTGGCCTAATGGACTGTGTGTCCTGTCTATCAACTTCCATCAGGGAATCTCTTTCTAGTTGGGTACCCACTGTCATGAAACAAGAAGAAGGGGAAGGTCATGGATTATAAGGAGGTTGGAATTGAGGCTGGAATGGAGAATGGGGTCCTTGTCCTTGTGGCCTAAAAAAAGGCCTTTTTACCATCATTTTCTTGAACATTCATCCTATTTGCCTAAATCAGGTGAACACATTGAGATATTGCCCATCATTACCTCCTTGGAGTGTCACCTGTGAATAAATGCAGTAATCAATGGCTTGTTTGAGTAATTCTACTGCATGGTGGTCATCCACCTCCACTTCCTTTCATAGTAGATCAAATTTGTTAAGAAAGTCATTAACCTTCCTTTCTTGTTGTTTGAGGGCTTGTAGTTCTCTAAGGCTCTGGTAAGCCAGCTTCTCAATCCTAAAATGACCTTTAATCTTCCCCTGGAGACCCAACCACAAGGCCCACATGGTCTGTCCAAGGGTTCTACCTGTATCCTACCCTTCTAACCAGATGTGTTCATCTCCCAATTCATCATAGCATAATTGTTGCAAAGTTATCTATGGTTCCTTTCATCTGAGATAAAACCACAATGGTCTGAAGCCAGTTGTTCTTCCACTCTTGCTCTTGGACCCATATCTTAAGTGAAATCCATCATTTTTTTCACTTCTTTCTATCTCTGTCCCATACTCCCAGATCAGCTACCTTCCTCATAACATTATTCCTATTGGTCAGCAAGAGTGCTGCCATTTGCTCTGCCAAGGCTGCTATATCAACACCTTTCACTGCCATATCAGGATCTTGGATATGCTTTATTTAAGGCTGCTTCAGGCCTCAAACTCCTAAGTTGAATAGATGCAAACTTCTGGTTTCTTCCTAGTTTTGCTTTCCTATCTTCTTCAATAATGTCAAGTCTTTTCCTTAGCAGGTGCACAATGAGAGTGTTGCTGTTATAGCTCCAGCCTAACACAATGGTCACACATGACCATAAAAGACTGTTGAGCATGTGATGCTCTGGTCATGTGATCAGAAGCATGTGATCATGCGAATGAGTTGCCTTATAAGGCAAACCCTAGGCCAAGGTTAGAGTCATATTATATCAGAGTATATTCCTTCACCAGGTCTGGTCACATGATGTGGCAGATCTCTAGATGAGATCTAGATCCATCTGATGATATCTCTTTGAAGATTAGGATCTGATCTGTGGCAGAGATCCAGATGGGATCTCCTTGGCCTTCAGGTGGCCATGTCTATTTCATAGAACCACTAGATGCTTCTCTTCCATTCCCCTTACCTTATCTGCAAGGCCACTGCCTCACTCCTCATTGCCGCCCCATGCCATTCATATATCTATTAGAGGTATGAGCACCTTATGCTATTGGTGGCCATAGATAGCATAGATTAGGGTAGGCTCCCTGTAGATGGTCCATGCACAGATCCTGACAATATATAAGGCAGGGAGTGCATGCTGGGTATTGTTATGGCTCAAGCCTAACACAATGGTCTCACGTGACCATGGGAACTGTAGAGCATGTGATGTGACTGGTCATGTGCCAGAAGCATGTGATCGTGCGAACAAGTTGCCTTATAAAGCAAACCCTAGGCTAAGGCTAAGTCCATATTCAAAGTATTCTCTGGCATAAGGTATTGGTCACATGATGTGGCAGATCTCAGATGAGATCTAGATCTTTCCAATGATATCTGATCTCTTGATCTAGATTAGGATCTGATCTGTGGCAGAGATCCAGATTGGATCTCCTTGGCCTCTAGGCAGCCATGCTGCATTCATAGATCTCTACCAGTGTCATCTTCCATTCTCCCACATCCTCATGGTG
This sequence comes from Pulveroboletus aff. viridisquamosus, assembly GCA_038088935.1. Classification (NCBI taxonomy): domain Eukaryota; kingdom Fungi; phylum Basidiomycota; class Agaricomycetes; order Boletales; family Boletaceae; genus Pulveroboletus; species Pulveroboletus aff. viridisquamosus. The sequence goes on from JBBPJW010000126.1 coordinate 14,120, forward strand.
TGGTTCCTCTTCCATTCTTATCCCTTAATCCATGAGGCCACTGCCTCACTCCTCACTGTTGCCCCATGTTCTCCTATTCATATATCTATTTAGAGGCAAGAGCTACTTTAGCTATTGGTGTCCACAGATAGCACTCTTTAGGGTAGACCCTTTGTACTTGGTCTGTGCACAGATCTTGACAATATATAAGGCAGGGGGTGCAAGCTGGGGTTTTCCCAGTCTTGCTCTCTTAACCTCTTGACTGGTTATACAGACTGAACTCTCAGATCTGCTGGCCTTTGGTTTATACAAGAGTAGTGGTCTCACTTCCTTTCTCTATTGCCTAGTTCAGGGCCACTAGATCAAAAGCCCTAGCAGTTATCAAGGACAGATCAGGAGTGTCCACCAAGGTTGATCTGAGTTATTAAGAAGTAGCGGGTAGTTCTTGTTTCAGGTATTCCCCAGTCTTGCTTTCTTGACCTCTTAGCTAGATCCATGGTAGTGATCTGGGACCTGATCCAAGAAGGATTCCTCCTTAGCTCTCATTCACCATCTGGCCTTCAGGTTTATACAAGAGTCCCAGGTCTTACCTCAAGGTTGCCTAGTTAGAAGCCACTAGCACAAAAGCTTCACAGTTCAAGGAGACAGGTATAGGAGCATCCACCAAGGAGCGACTCGAGTATCAAGGCAGGACAGTGAGATCACTGTTTCAGTTGCAATAATGTGCCACTTCAAACTTCCTTTTTATTAACTTTCTTTTAACTTTGTTCTCCCAATAACTCTTTTATTTCCTAATGGTTCTGACAACTACCTTCCTGATGGCTTCTTCTGTCTGGACTGCAAGATATGTCTCCTTTGCTATCTGATCTTCTAGATGAGCCCTAAAGTGGCTGAACTTTATCAACTAAAAACTTCCTACTTGCTATAAAAGTAACTTCTTCTGTAAACAAAAACAAGAAAAATGGATAGTGGTAAAGGGTAAAATAGTCTTGAGCAAGTGTTATGCACCACTAGATAGCAGTGCCAAATGCTCAGAAGAGAAGAAGTTGCAAGAGATGAGTTCTCAAGTTAACACAAGTGTAGTACAAGTGCTCAAGACTGGAGGTCTTGAAATACTAAAGCTATAGTATTTATACTACAGCATCCTGCACACAGACCAGGATCCTTATGGGAACTTTCCCATATATGATACATGGGGATCAAAAAGAAGAAAAGCTAGCCTGGGAACCATCAAGGGTCCAGCTTCTGAAATGGAAGAGAAATAATGGAAATGAAAAGAAGTTCCAGGGTTCAGGCATGAGGCTAACCCTATGCCCTAGGTCATGTGACCCATCATGTGCCCTGATAAGATAGCAATTAGATAACCACATGACAAAGATAAGATAAGATTACATAATGAAGAAAAGAAAAATGCATTATAACAAAGACTGGGAAAATCTGGACTTAAGCACCAGCCCTTATATATGCTATAGATGTGCACACAGACCATGTAGGTCTGGCCTATCCTAAACTACAGTATAGTAAGCCATTTAATGGCATAAAAGGAGCAGGAACCTAGAAATACATAAGACAAATTATAAGGCTATAATAAGATGTGATGTCATAGCCTAAACCAGTCTAGACATGTGATATATGAAAGTGTGAAGGTGTGAAATGGTAAGTGTTACCATGGTCATGTGATGTGACATTGTGAAGAGTCAAAGGAAAAGTAAGAAGATGGGAAAATGAAGAGAAATAAAAATGTGCATTATAACACTGCCATTGCAATTATCTTGAAAAGCATGGTGGTCATGCCATCAAACTCATGCCTTGATATGATGGGCCATACACAGTTACTGCTGCTTATTTACAGACTTCCTCATATACTCTTGCTCTGCCTCATATCTCTCACATTCATCCAATCTTTCATGTTAGTTATATATTCCCAATGACACTCATTCCTTTCCCTTGCATAACTGCAATCATCTGGTCCCCATTGTGACTGCAGAAGGCCTACATTGATCATATCCTCAATAAATGATGTGTTGGGCAGGGCCACCAATATCTTGTCTGCTGGCTGGGATATGAATCCAAGGATAATGAATGGTTAACTCACAAACAACTCTGCAATTGCACTGCCTTGGACCATTGGAAGAAAAAAATGGTTGTCTCCATAACATGGGAGGATATAACACACACTCTCTCTTGCATTCCTCATCAATGAGACATTGTGAACTGCACACAGCATGGATGCCAGAGCCTGCATAGTACCACACATGTGCTCTCCAGCTCTCCAGATGCCATTAGGGATGCCAGAGTCTGCATAGCACCACACATATGCCACACCTTGCGACAGTATATAGAGAGGCAATTTTCCCCTGTAGATTATCTTTTTCCTCGAATCACCGAGCCTCGTCCCATTCTGCTTCTGAGTGTTCCCACCGCACGGTGGGTTTCCAGCCGTCTTCGTCAGGAATTCCAGTCAGCCACAAGAGGAAGATATCACTATGGATATCCTCACTGGTGACAAGGAAAAGACCGCGGAGCAGGATCCCAACGTCGGTGGTGATAATACCGTCAATGCATTTTTTCAGAAGATGTGGACGAGGACGCTAGACATGCGATGGTGAAGAGCTTTCAGGAGAGCGGTTGGACGACGCTCAGCACAAACTGGGACGAAGTTAGGAAAGGGAAAGTTGAGGTCAAGCCTCCAACGGGGAGCGAATGGAAGAAATGGGGTTGATTTTACATTGTATTGTCCTATCAGGAGCCACTGCCATCGTCCTCTCGTAGCGGTACTTTGGGATCGTGCAAGCAAGTTGATTCATAGGCAAAGCACTTGGTATTAATCAGGTTTGTTACATAATCGAGACAATCAGCTACCCAGTCGACACACTCTGATTATGTCCTCGCTCACCCTCGTCTTCTCCGCAACGACAAAGAATGGTATTGGGCGGAGCAGTACCATGCCTTGGCACCTCGCTAATGATCTGGCATACTTCAGTTGGGTCACGACACGCACACCCTCCGAAACAAACGTGGTGTTCATGGGTAGGAAAACTTGGGAGAGTATCCCATGCAAGTTTAGACCACGGATCAATGTTGTGCTCAGCCGAAACGATGACTATGACCTGTGCGTCGATTCCAAATACGCTGGCGTAGCGACTAACGGCGCAGCAGGTTTCGGGAAGACGCAGGGCTTTCTCCATTCAATTCGACATATTTGTGTCCCGACCTGATAGTTGCAGTGGAGACCTTTAGGTCGAAGAGCAACGCCTATCGTCTGTTTGTCATCGGAGGGTCTTCGCTGTATCAAGAAGCACTGGCACTGTCATCTCAACGTTCCAACTGTCTGTTGTCGCAGGTAGATCGCATTCTCATAACACGTCTTCGTAACCCGGAATTCGAGTGCGATGTATTCTTCCCCGATGTCCTCGGTGATACGAAATGGAGAAAGGCGACTCACGAGGAACACAACGCATAGGTGAGCTTCGAGGTTCCAGCAGGGATTCAAATAGAGAACGGCATCGAATTCGAATTTCAGCTGTGGATTAGATCGTCGGAGTAACCTGGGGCCTCGAGCTGGGGTCTTGCAAGTTGCGTCTGGCTATTGTCATATCCAGTTACATTTCCACAATAGCTAGGTCTCATGTCGTGATACTCGGCGAACTATGCTGCTGCAACCCAACGTTGACGATGATCAATGATATGCTACCTCAGCAGGGAGGCTACCCTTGTCGCTTCATGAGGTCAGAAATGCAGAAGTGAGGTGATGGGCACCTCGTACCTGTTTATGTTTGGGATCCTTTGAGCAGATGACATACACCCTTCCCTTGCGTATAACGATACTGCAACCATCGCACATGACTTTGACCGACGACCTGACCTTCATCCCCCTCGCCAATGCTCGAACTGGTGCTGCAGCAGGGACGACAGAACACGCGGCCGGAACACGGTTAAGATGAGTGATAGTTGCGGTGCGGAGCCGCGTAAGAGGTGGGCGACTCGAGGTGAGCAAGGCCCTCAACATGTCTTACAACGCGAGGCTGGTACTCGTGAAAGTTCCAGGTGGCATTTTGCATCACGTGCACCGGCATAAGCGAGATACTCCGATTGCTCAGTGCTTCAACAGCCAAGCTATCGATGGGGGGATGACCCAGTACCAGCACCGCACCTCTCACTGTTCGCCGTTTAGCCGCATAGGCACTTCATTGACGCATGGAGCGCGTGCATGAGAACACTCTTGACCGCACGTCCAAGACAGCTGCCTTTGTGTTGTTTGCAGCTGTTCTTCTCGCATTTGTTGCAGAGACACAGACGACTCAGGTCAGTGATACATTCGTCCATCTCAATCGCAGTAGCCTCATGTTCCTGCAGTATTTACAAACTACGTTGGGATACAAACAACCATACTTCATATTGTAGGTCCGAACGAGCTGCTGATGGGTGGTGGACTGAAATGGGATGACAGCTACACTGTGCACTCGTGCTTCTTGCTGTCCTTCCCGATTCATCTGGTCTACGTTCTATTCAAGACGAAGCATAAGCTTCGTCCTTTATTAGCCGGACTTGACGTTGCTCTCAAAGCACAGGTGACCGCTTGGAACTCTGGTTGCTCCTCGCTTTTGACTGCAGGTCACCCTCTGGTGGAACGGGTTGTTCTCACCATCTGTGTTACGGTACTCTACAACCTTCCTGCTTTGCTGTGGTTTATTGCGGTTCCTCTGGCTGCGTATGGTATCTAGCTCGTCACCTTGCCATCCATTGACTCTCCCTCAGGGTCACGGACGTAACAGCAATTTGGAATGCAAATGCGTTTTTCGCTTACATCTTCAGTGTGAAGCTGCTCGGAGTTAAGCAGGGAACGCTTCGCTTGTTCGCGGTCATCATTGCCACGTTCGGGGTCTTTGCTGTGGTCTACGGTGGTACCACCAGCTTATCACTACGGTCACAGTGGATTGGAGCGAGTCTGGCACATGCCTCCGCGCCGTTCGTTGGAGATATGCTGACTTTGGTGGCATCCCTCCTGTACGGTCTCTACCAGGTTCTCTACAAGCGATACATTGCATTACCCTCCGCTCTAGAGTCGACCACCGAGTCGAGCCATTATTGCCCACTTCCTGATCATGCAGACAGCGCTGTAGATGAAGAAACCACCGTCGTCCGTCGTGCGGATCGTATCGTATTCCCACCACCATTCGGTCTATATTCCAACCTAATTACAGCAACAATCGGCCTATGTACTCTGGTTGTGTTCTGGATTCCAATACCCCTCCTACACTACTATCAGATTGAGATTTTCCGACCACCTCCAAACGCAGGCACAGTGATGGCGATTGCAGGCATAGCCGCGTCGGGCGTGGTGTTCAATGCTGGGCTTATGGTAGGGCACAGTCTCTAATTCTGTGTGTCTCTCGGATCTCAGCAACGGATCGTTTGATAGATACTGTTGGGAATTTGGGGTCCCATTGTGACATCGGTCGGGAATCTACTTACGATAGTCCTGACGCTTATGTCCGATTTGAGTTTCGGTACGGTCGCACCGACGTTCGGAGGGCTGTTGGGCGCTGGCCTGATCGTTTGTGCGTTTGGGATTCTCGCTTACGACATGTTCTAGCTCGGATAGTGTCTCGCAGTGGGACACCTGTATCGATAGTCGGACTAGAAATGCAGACGTGTAACAGCAGTTGACCGTGCCATCGAGCTGCAAGAATCGACGTACGTGCGTTATGAGAGCATGTCCTGGGCTGGAAGAGGGTGAGGAACTTTGTAGGACTGATAGCTGTTACGTTTACGTTTTTACACTTCATACGCGGTACCAGGTGTACCCTACGAGTACCTTGGGTTCAGGGGGATCAGCGTCTCAAGTCCGATCCCTGCTTCCATCTCATTCGCTAGACATCTAGCATAATAGAGCCCAGCCAGTAAGGACAGAAAAACTTGCTCCCAATAGCGTACTTGCCTAAGTGGATTTAACGTACAAGTACGCGACGGCTATTCACCGGGAGCCACTCTCGATTGCTACTTTCAAACAATCCCAAGTGATAGCAATTCATTATATCACAAACCGGAAGAGAAATATGCGACGAGTTAAGTAACAACTCCGGAAGTAACGCTGACAGAACAGGACTGAAGTGGAGGCAAGGATAAGGTGAGGCTCCGAACGGCGCGGATACGTAAAGGTAACAGGAAAATGAACGTAGATGTGATTGCGGATAGGTTACAACTTGTGCCTTCATCGAAACGAGCGTGCCAAAACTAGGAACGGGATGGACAGGGGATATCAGTTATGGAGCAGGTAGGGTAATGGGGAGACTGAAAACAGGCACATGGCGCGGGGACGGACGAGTAGAAGAGGGCTGGAGGTTGTGGGTACCCAAATCGTCTCGTTCTAGACGTGCACATAGAAGTGAGGCAGCCTAAATAAAATACGAATCCGTCGCAAACGGAAAGGGCATGTCGCCTGAGGCGCAACACCCTCAAATTGGTCAGAGGTCAAAAGTATTATCATGGTGTCGTTCCCATTTGACTGTAAAGGGGATTCAGACTAACAGTCTATTCCATCACTCAATATTCCTTACCTCTTGCGTTTGGCCTTGGTCATTTCTTTCCGTAATGCAGGACCATCTAGTGGTTTGAGCAGCTCGAATGCACAAAGCAAATCTTCCGACACGCTAGCGAGATGCGTAAGCCGGCAAACCACTAAGGAGAAGACGAAACACACCTCATGCAAGCTCCGTAATTGTCGAACTCTGGCGTCGTCAATGAGTGAGTGAGGTCTCCTTGAGCGAGAGAAGAGTGCCAACAAACCTCCACAGTAATTCGGAGCACTGAAGACAGTGACCAATGTTCGATCGTTCCAGAACTCATAACCATCCTCTACTACCATGTGCGCCCGACAGATCAAATCCATGTCATATCGCACCAGGAAGTCGTTGATCACCGCCTTGCCGAAACAGTAGCTGACACCACGTTCATTGTCCTCCCAATCTAGAGCGGTATCTGATGGATCCGACCATAATAAATCATTGAGTAAACCGTAGTCGGGAACGTCTGTGGGCCGTTGTATACGCTTGATATCATCCATCGAATGGAGCGAGGGTGAAAGACCACCGTGAACGCAGAATATTTTTGAAGCGACGACGGCTGCAATGGGCAGACAGTTGAAGACATCTATGAATGTTTTCCACGTTTTGATGTTACACCTTCGCTTGCATTCGTCATAAAAGCCATACACTAAGCCAAGGTGAGCGCTCTGAATGGCGGCAATTATTCAAGACAAACCTCGCGTCACGTTCGCGCATTCGTGATTACCCCGCAAGAGAAAGAAGTTCTCTGGATACTTGATTTTGTAGCATAATAGCAGGAGAATAGTTTCCAGACTTTGCTTGCCTCGATCCACGTAGTCACCCAGGAAAAGATAGTTTGCGGAAGGAGGGAACCCACACATTTCAAACAATCGGATGAGGTCGGAGTATTGGCCATGGACGTCACCAACTATCTTTACGGGTGGTGATAACTCGATGAGCGTGGGTTGGCTAAGAAAAACCTCTCTTGCCGCCTGACATATGGCAGCAATCTCTGCGTTTTTCAGACAGAGGGACTTGCTGACTTTGCCAGTGTAACCGACGTCCAAGAGACGCTGTATCATGTCGTCAATGTCGAATTGCTTGAGCTTTTCTTTTCCGCCATTTGCGGGAGGGGCGAGCGAGTCATTCAGCGGAAAGCCACTTGCTGTTGAACCAGGTGTGAGTGAAGGGGCCAATGCTGGCGCAGAGAGCACGGTCTGGGTAATTGGAATGTCAAGAGGGGCGGGAGATGGCCTCGTGGGAGGAGCCAAAGTAGACGATGCCGGGATTGGGGCATGCAGAGGGGATGGAGAGAGGCTGGAGGGAGGAGACGAGAGGGTAGAGAGGGGGATGGCGGGCGGGGATCCGCTTGCGCCAACGGGGGAAATGCTCCGGGGTGGGTTGTCTACGGATGCAGCAGCATTGCGAACTGCATCGTATTCGTGGGCGGCACTGTGCGTGGTGTGGGAGTGGAGAGACGGATGAGGGAGGGTGCCATGGGGGCTAGCGTTGGCAGGGTCCTCGAAAGGACCATCGCGAGGCGGGTCCTGGTCTTTCTCCCTGGCGGACTTTTTGGACTTTTTGGACTGCTGTTGGCCCATTGGCGGGGCCTGGGAGGCAGGGACAGACGAGGCTGGCTGTGTCTGGGCCGACTGTGGCCGGGACCTGGAGAGCTTGGAGGTTAGCACGGAGAGGAGAGCAGGCGCCAGCTTGGAAGACGTGACTGTCGATCACCCAGACGGTGCGAGTCGGGCGCTGTCTACGTTTGTTTGTTTGCTTGTTTGCCACCACCACCACCACCACCAGAAAGACTCATCAAAGTGTATGCATTCAAACACGCGTACGACATTTCGTGCAGTCTGTTACGACAATGACCCCATCCAACCTCAGAACTTGCCGAACGCCTTCGCCGTGGCCTTGCTCTTCAACACCCGCAGCACGTTGAAGCGCACCGTTTTCGACAGCGGTCGACATTGACCTGCAGCTCCTCAGCAGACGTCCAGTCTGTCCCACTCCCCACTCACCGACAGTGACCGTGTCGCCAAGCTCGACACGGAACGCGGGTGACACATGCGCAGCCAGGTTCTTGTGTCTCTTCTCGTAGCGGTCTGTGAGGCACACGTCAGTGCCCCGAACAAGCCCCTCATGCCATTGACGTACTGTATTTGGGGACGTAGTGGAGATAATCTCGGCGGATGATGATCGTCCGCGTCATTTTGGTCGAGACAACCTTGCCGGTCAAGATTCGCCCACGAATCGAGACATTGCCAGTAAAGGGACATTTCTTGTCTGACACGCCATGTGTAGCTGTACTGAAGGAACAGAAAACACACATACCAATGTACGCGCCTTGAATTGCCTCTGACGGGGTTTTAAAGCCCAGACCGACGTCCTTGTACCATCGCTTGGTTTTGGCCGAAACTTTCTTGCTGCCTTCACGAGACCGACGAGATGAGCATCTCTAGGCGGAGTAAACAATCATCAGCCCGCACCGCGGATTTTGGCGTTCTGGAAGAGATGTTGCTTTTGGAAGGCTTTCTCGATCTGCAGAGGGCTGTTGGAGACGTCGGACCAGAATAGCCTTGAGACGCACCTGCTCCGCCATGGTGGACTTGGCTCCTGGCTTGAGCCCACCAGCCCGCCTTCCTGCCCAAGCCACAGGATAAAACTATACAGATGCCGGCACTTGCCGAGCCCCCGCCAAAGTTGCAGCTTGATTGCACTGCGACATTCGTGTAACAAAGTCGTGGCCGACGCTGAGACGTGTGCTAAGAGAAACCGTCGTCGCCAGCAAACAAGATTACCACTGCCAATGGTGTTTATTCTGCGGACCCTTGGCATCCGTCGTGTCGAATGCCGTATGTAACGTTTGTCACGCGCACGCGTCTTCGTGTCGCCGCATACATCCACACCATGAGCAGACAGCAAACACTGCGTGCGTTCCTCTCGTCCTTGACCGCGGCCGCCCACCTAGACCGTATTGATCAGGAAAGTTTTTCGAGATGCCGAAAAACGTCAAGCCTGCCCCGCCCCAGCAATCTAGTCTAGCTGAGTTGTGGGGCGCAGGGATGAAGAGACGGAAGGACGACCAGTCTCTGTCGACTGTCCTGGCCCCGGGGAACGAAGAGCAGAAGAAAATGGCAACACCGGAGAAGCGTGACGAGACGGTTCTCAGCTCGCCTGGTGGGTAAACGCCATCCGTATCCGTTCTCCCCCTTACAACTCAACGTGCGTCCTTCAGCCAGACCTCGAGATACGGTATCACCGTCACCTAAACGTACACCTCGTTGCCCAATATTCTGAGAAGCATGCAACGCTAATGCGAATGTCACAGGTCACATCAAGAAGAGACGTGTCGCCAGTTTGGGCGAAGATGAGACGACCTCAGAGCCACTTAAGGAAGACAAGCGACTTTCTTCGCGGAAGCCTACGCCACGAACAACAGTCGCTTCGGGTGTCAGGAGCTACATACCATCCTCGAGTCCGCCCGCCATCGAACAGAAAGGTAAATCCAAAACGCGGTCTGCTGACCCGGAAGGCGACGAGCAGCTTTCCTCCAGTGCAGCGGAGGGTGAAGAAGAGGGTGCAGAGGATGTGTTGCTATCCGAAGAAGAAGATGCAATGCAGAAGTAAGATTCCATGCGATTTACTATCAGATTGACATATCGTCACTTGCAAGCGCGGAAGAAGCGCTCTCGCGGACGGATGAGGTCGACATCGAAGGCGGTTGGCAAGCAGGAGCACCGTGCGTAGCCATCACGTACAAAATTTGAGTGACCTTAACGAACTTCTTAGAGTACCCTATGCAGCTCTCACCAAGACGTTCATGCTAATCGAGGCGACTACCAAGCGACTAGAAAAAATTTCATTGCTCACGAGTTTCTTTTTGCTTGTTATCCGACGTAGCGCCAAAGGAGATGCACACTCGCTCCTCCAGGCCGTCTATTTATGCATAAACAAGGTACGGTGCGGCCCGAGAACGATGTTGAGGTAATCATCTCATTTTTCCTGAAGTTAAGTCCAGATTATGTTGGCGTGGAGTTGGGAATAGGAGAGAATCTCCTTATAAAAGCTATTAGCGAGTCTACGGGTCGGACCCTAGCAGTAGTTAAAGCAGACCTCAAGAAAGAGGGCGACCTCGGCCTGGTCGCATCGGCGAGTATGCAATATTTTCATTCGACAGCACTAATGACGGGAATGCTTTCGTAGAGCTCCAAAGCCAGTCAGAAGACATTATTCAAACCCAAGTCTTTGACGGTTTCGTTTGTATTCGCCAATCTGAAAGATATTGCCCTCTCCTCTGGTCATTCCGTGAGCCACGACTTGAACATGACATTGACCCATTGCCTGACCGCGACTAGTCGCAAACGAAGAAAGTATCCATCATTACCAAACTACTGGCAGCATGCCAAGACAGTGAAGCAAAGTATATCATCCGTAGTCTGGAAGGCAAGCTTCGGATAGGAAATGCTGAGCGAACTATGCTTGTTGCATTGGCCCATGCAGCCGTCCTAGCAGAAAAAGAGCAATGTGAGAAATTCTTCAGTGCTCTTTTTTTCGGTGAGCTTACTGTCCACTACAGCCAAGAAAAAGTGGAGCAAAGATAAGCTTACCAACCGTCTAGAGGAGGCGGCGAATGTTATGAAGTCTGTGTTCAGGTTCGTTTTTTTCCTGTCGTTGTGGATGTTCTTCCTACTCATCGTCCGCTAGTGAACTTCCTAGCTACGATCTTGTCATTCCTGCTCTCCTCACTCATGGTATCAGCAATCTTCGTTCAACATGCAAGCTTACACCGGGTGTACCCCTCAAGCCTATGCTTGCCAAGCCCACAAAAGCTATTAGTGAAGTCCTCGATCGCTTTGAGAACAAGCGGTTCACATGTGAATACAAGTACGACGGCGAACGTGCACAAGTTCACAGGCTTGATAGTGGCGCTGTTGGGGTATTTAGCAGGAATTCTGAGGACATGAGCAAAAAGTATCCTGATCTCGTCGAGCAGCTGCCACGGGCGGGTATATTCCTTTTCGGACATGTCTACTGTCACTGACGCCAATCTAGTATGTTGAACCGGAGGCGAAATCGTTTGTTCTTGATGCGGAAGCTGTCGCTATAGACAAGACGACAGGAAAACTCATGCCATTCCAAGAGCTCAGCAAGCGGAAGCGCAAGGACGTGAAAGTCGAAGATATCCAAGTTCGGGTTTGCCTCTTTGCCTTTGACCTTCTTTATTTGAACGGACAGGTACGCTCAGAAAGGGTGTCGTTCAGCTCAATGATAAGCTGATAACAGTGTTGAAGTCATTACTGCGAAGACCTTTGATCGAGCGTAGAGAACTATTGCGACAACATTTCCAAGTTGTCCCGGGAGAGTTCTGCTTTGCTAGATCGTCAGATTGCGATACGACCGAGGAGATTCAGGCTTTGCTTGAAGAGAGCGTCAATGACGGCTGCGAGGGACTCATGGTGAAGACGTTGGAGAGCGACGAAAGCCATTACGAGCCAAGTCGACGCAGCGTGAACTGGCTAAAGGTGAATAATTTACTCAATTTCGTCTCGCATACTCATTGTATGGCCCAGCTCAAGAAAGATTACCTCTCCGGCGTCGGCGACTCGTTCGACCTAGTAGTAGTCGGTGGGTACTACGGGAAAGGCAAACGCACAAATGTTTATGGTGCATTTCTACTGGCATGCTTTGATGCGGACTCGGAGGAGTATCAAACTATATGCAAAATTGGAACTGGGTTCAGTGAAGAGATGCTGCAGACCCACTGGGACAATCTTCGAGCACTCGAAACGGAGCAGGCCCGTGGAGACATCAAGATTGGCGGTGCCAAACCTGACGTATGGTTTGAGCCCAAGGTTGTCTGGGAAGTTCTCGCGGCTGATCTAAGCCTGAGTCCAATATACACTGCTGCACAAGGATTAGTGCGTGTCCCTTTATACATGATCGGACTGAGGAGAAATGTGACGAATATTCAGGTAGAAGACCGTGGCATTTCATTACGCTTCCCTCGGTTTATTAGAGTGAGAGACGATAAATCGGCCGACGATGCCACTAGCCCAGAACAGGTGACGGTTTTTATGTCCAATACATACTTGCGCTGAGCCCCGGAATAGATTGCAGAGATGTATCAACACCAAGCACTCGCTCACCGGAAAGGCAAGGACGAAGAAAGGGAAGATAGAGATGATGGATTCTGGTGATATTCTACATCGAGAGCGCGTATCCAGTATACTACTCAACGATGGCTGGACGCTGAGATCAATCTAACGTCAATTACAAGCGAACGAACATACCCGAAGGTTATTTCGCACTGGGCTTGCCGGGTTCTTGAGGGCTCTGAGAGACGGAGCTTTTTGACTCAGTTCCAAGCAAGCCGTATTTCCTTTCACGACCGCCATAGTACCAGTAGTTGACAAACCGCACCCCCTGGATAGACTGAGCGATAGCATTGCTTGTGTGGCATACGAAGAGCAAGTAGTTCCGAGGTTGTACTCGCCAGGCTACGATGAGAATGAGTGACAATTTTCGGGAGAGTGGACGAGAGGAAACTGACCAAACCGCGTGAAAACCATCCTTGGAGAGTAGTCAATTCAGATGTTGTGGTACATGGAGGTTGCGACGCACGAATAACAAGCAAGAGTAGCGGTCATGGTGCCGGATATAACCTCTTCATCCTTGGTCAGATCAGATAGGGCAGCCAGAGGGAGGCCGAAGTTGGCAACCTAAACAGAGGGTGGGATGACACGATCGACGTAAGGGTGTGGAGGAAACTGACTGGTCCCCAGAAATGGGTGCCTGGCGAGACAAGAACAGGTTAAAGAGCTGAGAAGAAAGGGGGAAGTGCCCACTGAAAAAATAGTCGCGGGCTGCTGGAGACCTGATCCAGGTGAAGAAGGTGGAAGCCATGGGTAAGAACGAAGACGCGAATACAGGAGGCTAGTACCACAGTCACGTGACACGAAGCAGAGTGGCACGCGCAAGTCGAGGGTCGACGCTGCGTGTCCTTCTGGGCGACGGGGCACCCACTCGTCAAGGTCGATCCGTGCGACGAGGGAGGTGCGACGACGGTGCCAGCGAAGATGACAGAAAACGGCTCTCAAGTTCGCGGGCGTCTGCCTTCCAAGAATGGCAATTAATCTCGTACACGTTGTGTCGGGCACTTGATGAGCCTGCCAGCCATGCACCAGGCTGCAGGCGGTTGGCGGTTCCTTTATCGCGGGCTACTCTCTGCTGCTCTCTTCCACTAACCACGATGCACAACCCGTTCCCCCCGAATTCCAACCCCGTCTATCCCTACTATGGCCAGCCTTATCACACCTACGTCCCCCCAGGGTACACCCAACCACCCCCACGTCCCACCTTCCCCGCCCCACAGTCCACCTACAACACTCCGCCCCGCCCCGCACCACCCGATCCATGGTCGCGGGACAAGGTCGCCTTCCCCCAGTCCGCCCCCGCTCGCCAGTCTCCCCCCTCCAGGGACACCCTGTTTGTGCCCCCAAATCCAGATACCCTCGACGCTGGCCACACCCCAAAGCCTCGTCCCAAGCACGTACCAACGACCAGGACAAAGCCCATCCCCGAAAAGCCACCGCTCAAATCCGCCCTGAAGAAGAGTGCAGTCAAGCGATCTGATTCCCTTGCCACTGTCCCTCTCGAAAGGACAAGGACTAGCTCAAGTTCTCGCCAGCGGTTGGCACCAACAACTCGCACACGCACAAATTCCAATCCTTCCTTTCTGCCTGGTAATTATCTCACTTAGCGGATACTCCCTGCCTCTCTGACTGCTTCACCCCCTTCATGTCACCTTCCTCTAGATCACATATTTGTTTCATTTCACAGCACGAATGAACTTCGTCTAGGGAATGTAGCATATCAGGATACGCTTGACGAAATCAAGGAACATATCATTCCGATGTGGCCGCATGGCGTGTCGAGTCAAATGCCGTCCTCCCTCTCGTGGCGCGTCACGTTCTCCAGAAGCCCATGGAGCGCGACAGGATCCGATGCTATCATGTGAGTGGATCTTTATTCGTGCATCACCTGCGTTGGTGGTACTCATCCGCTCGTAGCGTAAAGCGAATGATCTCGGAGCTGTTCGCATGTCTCCGCCGTCGTGTTCGTCCTTTCACCTCGTAGCAGACAGAAATTGCTCTAACGACGGTATTGCAAACAGGGATATCAATACTTGACCTCATTACACACAGGCTACGCGGTAAGACCACCGGACTACCCGCATCTCCTGACTGACACTATGACTCAGTGTCCACAGCTTATATTTCGTGACATGGCAGAGGATGTAGACACCGACTTCTTTGTAGCCTACATATCTCGATCAGGGCACAAACTGACCCTTGTCCGCCCCCCGCGACGTGTTGGCGAGCAGCTTGGACCCCGTCTGCGTAGCGCCTGGCCGTTTAAGATAGCTGCACAAAGCGCGAGTGAAGACGAGATCTACAGCGTCGAACTGAAGCGTAATGCATTTGGAGGTTGTGTGCATCCTAATCATCATTTCTTGGAGATCTCTCATCCTTCGACTCAATAGCACCGGAACTGGATAAAGATGTCTTTACTTCTCACGCGCTACAGGAAATAAGCTTGCTTGGTTACAAACTCGATGCGACGGTTTTACTCCCTGGTGTAGGGTTTCTGGGATTCGGCGGAAAGAGAGAAGTGTGGGTGTTCCGCAGTGTTCGAATGCGCCACAGACCAGACTCGCGTGCTACGTCCGGACGTACATGAGACAACTTGTAGACCTGAGAGGTTGACAGTTGTCCACGGACAATGGCAGACAGGTCTGCGTTGTACAAGCATCTAAGATGAGAGTGCTTATAGCCGTTGCGTCTGTAGTATAGGAGTGTGTACAACTGAATAATAGTTCAGGGTTCTTCTCCCTCATCAATCTGCTAAACCACTGATCTCTTCTGCTCCAAGTACTGCCCTCATGTTGAAGACGCCTCCCGTAAACGAGCTCATCGCCGAGCCGTAAAAATACGATGCTCTGGCAAGTGTCGCCTGCTCTACAAGACCTATGATGTCCGAGAACAAGATACCCCAACCGAACTCATGTCGATCCTCGAAGGTGACGAGATCACGAAACAAGATTGCTCCATTCTGAGAAAAATAGGCTAATTTCTCTGGATCACTTTCGTCTGTAGCGACAAAGAACCTGAAGGGACGTATTGTCATGAAGAGACAGTGGATGAAGGCGTGGCTTACTTGTCGCCTTCCGCCGGTGGTTCACGTTGAGGTATTAACGTCTCGGGGGTAATGCCCGGGACAGTATACATAGCATGTCGGTGTCCCGACCGAAGTAACTTTCGGCCCTCATCAAGGTGATGCATGACTCGTTCTAGATGACCCTCGTGTGAGCTGCCCCAAGCCCAACCGGCGTCCACGACTGCAGCAGCATGAGTCCACAAAATAATTGAAACCGCGACGTTTACCCACAGTCTCCTCGGCGGATGTGGGAGGCCATCCATTGCCGTCCGTTGTTAGTTGCAGACACGCGGAAATCTAACTTCCTCGCAAGCTCATACACCTTATCGAGGGGGACTACATGATGCAACACCAGAGTCTGGAATAACTCTCGCATTGATTGAGTAGTAAAGCGCATTTGGCCCTGGATAAAATTGTGAAAGTTGATCCCACTAGTAGAATGGCAGATATCCGAATACCTACAGGTTTTCGGTAAAGATGTGTTTCGCCCGCAAGGACAACAACATCGGCATCTACATGATGATAGTCCTCGATGAAGCCACGTATACTGGTCCTCTGTACCACCTGTCGTATGGGCATAACAACGTGTTTGACAAAGTCCATACCTGCACTGTACCGAGTTAGAAAACCACATCAGGAGGAGTATTTGGGCACTTACGCGCCTTGGAAGGTATATAGGACCTCCCAGCCATTCTGATTCAGGACTCTCTCTATGGACTCGTCACTCTCCAAGTCGGGTGGAGACGCACCATTCAACTCGGGCATCTGAACAGCCATGTCTCGAACAGCGCTTTGTGCTTCGTCCCACTCGACCACTTGTTTATCGAGGAGCAGACTTCTGAGTAACAGCTGGGCTGCATCGTCGCCGCGGCTCTCCCAGCGACCTGTCTGGACAACGCTGGTGTCTCCGTCTACCCAACCACCACGGTCCTTTACGGAGCCGGGTATCGCATCGACACGAATGACTCCTTCTGGATCGTACCAGGCATTTTCAATCACAAAAAGAGTTGGTTTTCCAGGGGTACGATCGGCATGTGACGCGAACGGATCCAAAGACTGGTGGTATCCGCTGCGATTCCAGTAACCACTGGTGGTCTCAAGTGATGAGGGCAGTCCAGAATATTGGAAATATTCCGCGGTGGTGACAACTGGTTGAAACCGCCTCAGCTGTGTGATGTTGATCATCATCTGGATAGGTATTTGCCAGCCCATTTGTTGCTCAATCGGAAGCTCGCGCCAGTTTCCCCAGCCGATTGCGTCTCCTTTGTTCAGCATCGGGGCTTCATCTGCACAGACAGAGCTAATAACGGGAGGAGCGAGAAATGAGATAGCATCGGGAGATCATTGGATAACTTACATTTCATATGCACACGAACGAGCATAGACAAAAGTAGGAAGGATTAGGGTGCGATTCAAAAGTCTGGCTTGGAATGCAGCAGCTTCTATGATATAACGAACCTGGAAGTATTATGAGAGTGAAGAAGAGAAAATCGACGAAGAAGACGTACATTGTTCCAGCCCAACCCGAGGCTGTAATCCCGAGTGTAGAAGCCTTTGGTCTGCAAGACCATTTCTTTCATCTCCTCCACGGACAAGTACTCTGTTAGAAAACTTGTGGCTGGTACATAAGTTGAGATATTCAATGAGGGGTGTGTATTCAAGGAATGTTCCGCCCCGGTGGAAGTGCCCAGGGGCATCGAACCCTGCAGGGATATCTCGGGAGAGTATGTGTCCTGCAGTCTCGACGCAAAGGGAAGTTGGAGACCAGATATTCGAGTTGCACCAACGACAGTGACGACAGTGAAAACGAACAAGAAAACGAGGACACTACCCCTTCGTGCAAGGGTATGTTTGATAGCCAGAGGGGTGTGGTCGGGCGAATGCAGCAGCGGGGAATAACGAGCACTGACGACTGGCCACATGACACTGCAGAGACAGGGAGACACGGCCCACCAGGGGCCTGATGGGAGATCGGGAATGTCACAAGAGCCAGGACGCGCACTCTCGCGCCAAACACTACATTTTGTCGGCCACCAAATTTACGAAATGCAGGGCGGCAACGCCGGAATCGTGTCAGGTCGTAGCTGCAGGACAGTACGTGGGGCGAGCGCGAGGTGTTGGGTGCATCAGCTTCTTGGTTTCTAGACTAAACATGACAACTAGATGGGGCATGACAACAGCAGGTCCTCTGCGGGAGGTCCCTCTAGGTCATCCGGATGACCCGCGAGCCATCAACAATACCAGCGAGGCTCTTCGCACGTACCAGTCCATCTCCCCCCCTTCGGCTAAGCAGCTCGTCCCACCAACCAAACAGAAAGTCGCGGGCGATGAGTTTGAACCAAGGTGTGAAAGAGTTGGCTGTGTTTAAGCAGTCGGTAGTCGACCCTCTCGGGAGATGAAACCACCAACGCACTAGGATCGTCAAACATGTTTTGTAGCTCTGCCTCGTCTACCCACTTGTAATCACGGATCTCGTTCGCGTTCGGAGTTACAGTAACATTTGCTGTAATGAACAGGATGTAATCGACTGCGCAAAGGTAGCGTTAGAGCGGTGGAGCTTAGCGGTGGCGCACATCAGCGTTCTCACCTTCGTGTTCGCCCCACGTTCCGTTCGATGGGGCGAGGTAGTGTAGTCTAGTAAGGTATTGGAATTTGTCCACCGAGGTCTGACTACGAGGGATCCCGAGTTCGTGCTCTAGTTTTCTTGATGCAGCAATGCAGACCCCGCGCTGGTCCTGTTCTATCTTCTCCTCCTCAAAGTCATCGAGGGGATGGGAACAGCAGGTGTTCGTCCACATGTCAGGGAACGTGATCTTCTCACTCGCACGCTGCTGAAGGAGGAGTTTCCCGTCCGATGGGCGGAAGACAAAGGCGGAAAAGGCGCGATGGAGCAAGCCCTTGTTAATGTTCTCCATCAAGTGACCTGGGTTTGAGATCGTCGCAGTGTGGCAGGCAGTGGAGCGAATGGCACAACCTACATGTCTTCTTGTCGGCGGCGCCGATGGAGTTGTCTTGTTCATCAACAAGGATGCATCGCTCATCCATCAGGCGTGATTGTTGGGGATCATAGCTGCTTAGATCGATGCTAGAGAGCGCAAGTTGAGCAGCGTGAACAGCAGGGGAAGACATCAGCAAGATATGAGGCAACAACCGAAGCCACTATGGTGTTAGGGGGTGAAGCGGCGCTGGAACGTTGACACGGCAATAAGACGAGACATTGTTTCACATCGTTCGGACAAGCTTCAGACTGACAAAACCAGTACAACTTGCGCCTACTCTTGATCTACCGACCGGGATCGTCTACACTGGCATCTCCTACGCGATGCGGATGTCAATCCGCCCATATGGCTCCTCCTGATTCACCTGCAGGAGGTTCTTGGTCGCAAGCACTGCCAGGTGCAAGTTTGGTGGTCCGACTTGTCTGTAGGTCATGCACTCACCGAGACAATTGTATAACGCAGCAGCCGCGACACGTGCAGTGCTGGTTGCCTTTGGGACGACATCGTCGAATACGAGGTACTGCGTACTTGGAAGCGACCTATACTGCATTTTTGCGTACCTAAGATTCAGGTCAGGACCACACGTCTCACAACTGCGCAGCGCTAACAACGGACTCTAGAAAGTTGTGCGAGTTCTTCTCGACGTTCGCACGATTCGCCGCAGACTGCTGCGGCTCGACGTGATTGTCTCCGGGAACTGCGGGCAAGTCTCAGTGAAACATGTGAGATTATCTAACTCATGATGTACCATCAAATACGAAACCATCATCGCTCTGGATCGTGGGTAACATCACTGCTGGTGACCCAACACCACCTTGAAGGTACCCAGGGACGCTGGGCAAAGAGCTGCCCCTCCAGCTCGCGGAACTTCCTCGAAGTCTAGCATCCGCATGCTCAACACTTGTCTGGCCACTGACGGGTAGCTGGATTCCTCCTTCGCGACCAGGAATAGAGGAGCTACTACCCGCCATATCCCACGGAAACAGAGCACTGCGTTGTGAATGAAAGGTGTCGGGTGCTACACCAACGCTTAAATTGCCTTCAAAGGCGCGTGGTGGATGAGAGGCCCGGCGGGCTTGTCCAGGTTCCTAACAAGGGGTCAATGCATATCGTTGAAAATGCAACTATAAAACAACCTCCGAGGAGTGTAGATTTTTCGCACTGGGGGTATAGTCATTGCCATCCCCCCAATTCGCTGTATCGACATTAGTATTGGTATGGGAGAGCGAATGATGGGCAGAAATATGTCAGACCATTTACGCCATAGTTGAAGTCGATCGTGTCCATTGATGCGATAGCTTCTTCATCACTGCGGCGGTTGTCGGCGGCTAACATGTACATGTCTCGATCTTCCGCGTGTGGTTTCGACGGAGTAATCGACACTTTCCGGCGTTTCTGGCAGGGGATACCGTCTCCTGAGCAGTTAGAAAGCGTGCACACGCCATCTATACACGTATTACCTAGACGTGGTGACTTCACGAAGAAATCGAATCGAGTCTCGACATGCGCCTTGAAGCGGTCGACCCAGAAGTCAACCAATTCTCTAGCGTGCACTGGGGGAACTCAGCTCAGCCTCACGTTCTGATCTCGCTCTTAGTGGCTCACCGCCACCAGGGGCGTCCCATAACAGCCCGTGAATCAGATCAGCTTGCTTTTTCTCGAATCTCTTAAGTTCTAATTCGCATCGGATAGTGTTTTGCTTGTTCAAATAATACAGGCGAGTGACCTTCAGACAACAGGGTTTGTAAGGCGGGAAAGTCAAGTTGCTGATGGGTACCTTGAGTTCCTCGTCTGTAAGCTCTGTTCTGATATCCAGCATTGGTCTGATGCGCTTAGCCCTTCTTAACCCAGCACCATTACTCTCCGGTTGGACTGGCCCTTTGTATGCATGTTGCATAGCAAACCCAACTAATGGAGAACACGAGGCATGCGCGACCGTCTGGAAGTCGAGTGGTCTTGTTGCGCCAACGAGAGAGGGCAAAGGCGGAGATTCAACTACGATCTCGGGTGAGTCAACGTAAAGGGGAATGCAAACGGTACGGTACACTCACTCGGATTGACTTGCGAGTCTTCGACTGGTCCGATTAGGATGTGTGATTGGGGAGTCTGTACAATCTGGCTGAACACACCAAGTCCTGTTATCCCACCAACCATGTCCTCATTGTTGAGGCACATAGCAAAGGGTTCCTGAGCCTGTATGAAATTCCTTCCTGGAGTCAGCCTGAGTCAAAGGCCATGAAGAAAGAACTACTCTGTAGTGTTCTCCTCGATTAGACTCGCCCCCCATCCCTCTCCCAGTTCCCTGACAAGATCCTCTCCGACTCCTTCTCCGATGTCCAGTCCACCAAATATATCATCAAACCCGAAACCCTCGGCTTGAGAAGACGAAGGATTTGTTGTTCCGCTTCCTCCAAAGGATGCATCAAATGAATTCGCAAGTAGAAAATTGTGGTTTTCTGGTAGAGTGCACGCGGTTGCACGGAAAATTTCTGAATTTATTGGAAGGGCAAATGATGTTGCAGTCTTCCTTTTCGCTTTCACTGCTGTGGGGTGATGGTCATTCTCCAAACCACTTTCGGCATCCTTGTTAGCTGATATTTATTTGATCGTGAGTATAAACGATGGCTTGACTTCTAGGACGCACCTCCTGAGTTCAGGTATTCGTCCCAGTTCTGGAGGAGTGGCTAGGTTTTTGCGTGCAGGATCTGATAATCACTTACTGTGATCATGGCATCGAAATCCAGAGATAGAGTACTCCTTGGGTCGACTCGTAGAGTAACTGCAGATGATCTGATGGTGATGCAGCAAATGAATTTACGCGTGCTGAACGAAGACTAACTTGACGTTTGGTTGTGCCATTTGAAGTTGACCTTTTGAAGAAGCCATCGATCGAAATTCGTGTTCGACTCGTTTGAGAGAGTTGAAACATGTTGCTACGTCCGACATGAAAATGTCTTGTTTCACTGACTGATTGTCAGCTCCGGTCCTAGTTCTTCAAATCCTCTACCTCTGTATACACTGAAAACGGGGAAGTGAGGCGTCACAAAGAAGTTGTTAACAAGGGATATCTACCGAGCGGCTCCAACCAACAAATTTGATGAGAGGCGGAGGGCAAGAGGCTCCGCTGGCATGGCGATCAGTCGACATAACTGGGAGATGTCAGCAGTCATCACAGAACGTTTGGGCAGTTTCTTGAACGCAGATTTAGACCCGAGTGTAGCGGCAAGCCTACGCATACAGGTATCAACTCATCTCGACCTAATTCACATTAGCAAAGGGGTCAATTACCAAAGAAGACCAAAGCCACTGTCTCTCTTTGACAGCAGATCCGGGGAGAAAAACATGGCTAATTTGGATTGCTAGGGCGGAATCAGTTGTTGGGATACGAGTTATTAGAGCATACAAGAGAGGGGATGTTGGTGGGGGTCCAAGGAACGAGATGGTGTTTTGGGTATGAGTAATTTGTATGTGGTTGCGGAGTGGTCTAAGTCGAAGAGCGGATTTCGATGGAAGCAGCAAAAACCAAGTGCGAAGCCACCATACACCATCATGGGTGCTTAATTAGAATGAGAAGTAGCGCATTGATCCATCCAATATTGTCACATCCTCATCCAATGTCCCCCCTCAGGCCCGACTAGTCTGGCGAACAGCTCGTCACGACCCCCCACCCAGTGGAACTTGTCTTCCCTTTCCTCTCTCTCCGTCAGCTGTTCTGGAACCCATGTGATGGAGATACCCTTCATGAGGCCAGACCTCCTCACACCACGCAGTCGGTCGCGAGGAATGACAAGCCTTACGCGAGGTGCCGTCAGGGATGTAAAAAACAGGACGGAAGATGTCAATGTGATCAATCCCGAGGCAGAAGTATGTTGTGCCAAGAATGCTAATCAAGAGCATTCAACGCGAGATAACAAGTATAGAAATAGTAGCATACTGTGTGCGTCCTCACTCCCTGGACGGTAGATCGAAGTGGTTTCCCCTGGGATTTCGTCTCGCGTGGTCTAAAATGCAGCTACTGTAAGCGAGTGCTGGTAAGAATCTCTACAGCCTACGGACCTGGGTAGTCAGGTATCGTTTGCCCTCGTCGAATAGCAACTTTCCGCGAGCGACCCGCTCACCCCATTTCTTCCAATTTATGCCATCGTCCTCTGAACCCTGAGCCTTACAGGGTCTGCCATATAGCGTAGATGTAAGGCCATCGGTGCTCGTAAAAGCGTTGCATGTACGGTGTGATTGATTCTGCAGCGAACTTACACCAATATCTTGCCCTGTTGCAATACGTTTGGCGATCACCCCCATGGCATAATCAACATCAGTGGGCGCATCCCTAAACAGGAGTGATACTCTGAGAAGCAGACATCAGCACGCCAACGTTCCGAAATACTTGTACCTGCCCTGTTCTATCTGCTCGCGGAAGAGCCGCGATGACAGGCGTCACATGCCAAAATAGCATGCCTCCAAACCAGTAAACTAGTTTGGCAACGTACCGCGCCGGGAGGACAAGTGTGCCAAGACCGACAACAGATAGAAACTTATTGGTCAATTAGCAACGCAGACGACGGGAAGTCATCAATGACTTACAAACAAATAGCGTTGGGACACATCTGGACGACGCCAGGTAAAGATACTATGCACCATTCAGGTTGGGCATGGAGTTCATTGTCAGACCTGACATTACTTTTTGACTCTCTCATGGAAGTCAGCTAGCTCGTTCAGGACATGCAGCATTTCACGTTTAAAGTTTTCATCCTCGCCAGTTTCAGTCGGGTGAACAGATGTAGCTGCGGAGTCATTAAAAACTCATTCACATTAACCTTACTTGAATCCTTCATCGTGGGCATTGCCTTACCTTTCCCCCCCGATTTGTATAGTCTAAAAAGGTGCCACATCTCGATTGGTCCAAGTGTCGCAACAGAAAGACGCTGTTGAACTGCCTCTGAAAACTTGAGTGCTCGCACAGTCTCTTGACGTCGCTCCCGTAGTTCTTGGAGGGTAGGAAAGGTCGATAGACGACGCCGGAGAAAACAAAACACGATCCGGAATATGAATGCAGGAAGGAGCAGATCATGAAGCCACAAAAACCAGAACATCTTGATGTACATGAGAGACGGAGGAAGGCGGAACCTTTAAACAAAACTTACTATGCAATGTCTCAAACTTCGCTGATTATCTTTCCACAAAGCCAAGTTGACCAAATCCGATAAAAATGCATGGTAGGACGGAATAATTGCTAAGTAGAGCCTTTGTACAGTTAGACTCAGACGTTTGAGGGTGAACGAGGGGACACCTGCGTCTGAAGGCAAATGTGGTAGAAGATAATTCTGTTGGGTTCAGAAGGAGAAAAAAAAATCATATTCGCAATAACTCACATATGCAATATGTTCTGAGAGCGAGCGATCATCGGGACAAGGAGGGAGTGGAGTAGGAGCTCTTCTCCCTGGCTTGGTATTGGAACTATCCGTTATATTATAATCCACGGATCCTATGTCCGTAGTACTAGTGGAGAGTCTGACTTCTGTGACATACTGAGGGAGAGTTGGTGCCAGCGGTGTGTCCGTTTCGAGGTAAAACGCACTGTTGAGAATAAAGAAACAAACCGTCTGACCTCCTCCTCATCGAATATTTGTCGTAGTTCAGCTTCGCATAAGTCCTGAGGATCGTGCTCGTGAGTATCAAGGGGATCTCGTCTGTGCTCTGGCATGAGATCTGACCATCAGCAAAGTGCACTGTTTCGAGCACGCTGTGGCGGTACACTAAGTGTGTACGGTCACGTGACTAACGCGTTCTGCTCGTGCAACCCAGAGGAGAACCAACGCGCAAGTCATCAATACGCTGTACCTGCAGCTATGGCGAAAGTTAACCCGAAAGAACGTGGGATTCATGCCTGGATGGCCTCAGTGCGGGCCTCCATGGAGAATGATCCTTGTCGCCAGCTATTCGAGGACCAGCTCCAAACTCATGCATTCATCTTTCTGGATGATTATCTGGAACACATTCTCGCAGGCCCAAAGCAAGTGTGAGTCTTGGCTCTTTGCTGTCCGGGAACTTTTGCAGAGACTCAGTTCGATAGACCGATAATTGAACTTGTCAAGACGCCGGGACGCAAAAAATACGTTCTTCGTAAGACCAGAGCAGCTACCGCGGGAACTGCAAAAGTGAGAAACACTACATTACTTTCATTGGATGTAGGTTTGTTTTCATTTATGTGGACGTCCTCTCACTGTATTCCTAGGATGACAATTCCGTGAAGGATGTCCCCGTCAATAGCTTTCACAAAGCTCTGCTTCAAGCCAAGGCAAGATCTGCTCAGGATGCATCAGACTTTCACAAATCTCCAACTAACTCATCAACATCAAATGGTTCGGCAGAGAAGACACATAGGCCATCGAACTCTGTTCAGGTTGTCAACACTTCTGAAGCTGCTTTTTCAACCGGGCCGGAGTCACAGGCTAGTGTAATGCCTCTTCCGCACTTTCCCGGGGATCCACCAGGCGAATCCTCAGCCGTTTCCCCAGCTTCTGAACGTGGTACCGTATTGTCTGTTATTGTCGAAGGAGACGAGTCACCCGAATACAGTCATCCCAACGCCCTTATTATCGCTTCTGATCCAGAAGAGTTACCTGAAATTGCGCCTCAACCCCGCCATGGACTGGAGGAATACCACACCACCGAGCAAAACCCCAAAAATATTCGAGTCGACTACATGTCACATGGGGATCCCTCAACAGATGTACGGTGCTCAGTCTCATCTGTTAACACGTATCATTCTATCCCGCTCGATTTTCAAGGTGTGCAATCCTTGGAAGCTTGTACAGACCACATGGAGCCGTTACCCTCTCAGGATGCCATCAACTCTCCGAGCAATCGTGAGAGAAACGCGTTCACAGCCCCTCTACCAGCTGCTCCTGTACCAAGTTCAGTTTCGATCCCACATACGATCTCTGTTCCGTTAAACGATTCATCGTCGAGGACGCTGGACCACGGAAGTGGTACGGCAGGATTTCCGATGTTCCCCGCACCATCTCCCTTGCGTAAATCTATGCATGTTGTGCAAGAGCCACTGACCAGTTCCGCACTTCCGACCACTGCGCCTCCTCCAGTCCTACTTGGCAAGAGGACTTCTTGGTTAATGAAGGCACGCGAGGCCAAGGCAATGGAAGGAACAAAATCACTCCTTGGCACTTCTCTAGTTGCTATGTCCACAGCTTTCCCCCGAGTAGCGACCGCAGCTAAGCGAAAGAGTGGGGAGATGTTGGGAGCACCCCCGCCTGCGCTGGAGCAACGCAAACTGAAAGTTGCCAAATCCACTGAGATCGGTACCGTGCCAGTGATCTCCAGGCAGATGGAGAAGGATAATCAACGTGACATTCCTTCTGTACACGGTGAACCAGTCGCTCTGTCCTTTGTTGCCGCAGCCATGTCGATGGATCACTTGAAAGCCCATGAAACGAATGCTGATGAACAAATCACTCATTTGAATCCCGCAGAGGGATGCTTTATTGATCTGTTCAAACGTACCGTTGAAGGACTTGGAGCGCGTTCTGGTAAAAGCGGAGACAAGTCACTTGGTGGTGCAGCAGTGGTTGCGCTTGCAGAGGCCCGCGCAGCTGCCGAAGCGAAGGTAGCGGAGCGGAATAAGTTTAATGACGAGTCTAGCGACTCCGAGACACATGACGATGATGGTCTGCTCAACTTTGAAGTTCGAGTACGATCGGATAGTCAATCTCGCTCTATTCCCGTTCCTCAAGACATGGAATGTCGACTTAGTCTCTCTGATCTAGCTCCAGACACTGTACACCTCCATAAGGTCGAGCTCCCAACAAAGACGCACCAAGCAAGGGACGCAGTTGCTTGGATCAATGATAATGGCGAGACCATTTCCACCACCCCATCTAACCTACCTCCACTCCAAGGCAGCTTGGGATTTGTCAAGCCCGCGGGTCCGGTATTTAACAAACCACAACCGCCACCTGTATTCATGCCACCAGCTTCAAAACAATCTTCTATTGTTTCTGCGCAACCCAAGGAATTCTCGTTTAATTTCCCCCCAGGTCAGTTCACAGTACCAGTAGCTGTCTCCCTGGGTATTCCCGCCCGGCTCACCCCTCCTTCTCATGGTTCCCTTCCTCCTGTTCAAGGACCATCACATGTGTCTGCACAATCCTCGCAATCCAGCGTTCTCTTTAATCCAGTCTTTGACAAGCCTATTGGCGCCCCTACGTGGGTTCTGTCTATGCAAGACACTCTATTCACTGTTGACTCGCAGCCACACGATGCGGGGTCCGAAACAACCGCAGCCACCGACGTTGACGATGACGATAGTTGGCCACTAGAAGAAAAGCTCGCTGCTACTGAGCCAGGATGGAGGCCATTTGACTTCAGTAATGTAGATAAGGAGGACACATGGAGCTCACTTCCAACTGAAAGTCAAGCACCGACTAGAAATCTTGCAACAGAGAAGAATAGTGACGTCATTCTTTGCGATAACACGGAAATTGATGTCGAGGCAAAGAATGAAGTAGATCGTGGGCAAGAAGCTTCCCCGGACGTCAAACACTCTACTATGGACGACAATGAACTCGAAGGGATTGCTGACGCTGGACTGAATAGTCTCGATCGTGCAGAGGTGCAAAGCTTTCCTTTCTATGGTCTTCATTACTCGATGATTGATTCTGGCGGTAGCCAAGTGCTCGGGATACGAACCAAGGTTCAGTGGCTTCCACTGCATCTTCATCCCAGTCTCAGACTGGATTCTTTAACCAAGCCACCAAACTCGTCAACAGTATGCTTGGCGGAGCCAAGAAGGCTCGACCGGAATTAAAGAGCTTGCAATTAGCTGCCGCTGCAGCCAAAAGGGTTCGTTCAAGTGGCTATTGTATTTTGATGTTCATCCTCACTACCTTCCTATAGCAACAAGAGGAAGCAGATAAGAAGATGCAGCGCCTGAAAGACATGGAAGCCAGACGCCAGGTAGCCATCGCAAAGAAGGCAGAGGAGGAGAGGACCCGAATACTCGAAGAAGAAAAGAAGAGCAGAGATGAAATCGAGAAGCGGAAACGTGAAAGAGAGGAAGCTACGGACCGGCGTCCTCTAAAGCCATTTACTTCCACCAAAAAGGTGGAGGATGATAACTTCAAAAAACGGAGGCTCGTCGCAGAGGTAGAGAAGAAGCCGGAGAGCAAGAAACCCCCTTCAAAGGAAAAGAAGAATCATCTGCCCCTTGCAAAAGTGGCCGCCATACCCGCCACAAGGCCTGCTGCTCAAAGGGGTGCGAAGACGAGCGCCACAGCCCTTGTATCATCCACCGCATATAACGCTGCCCAAAGTATCCCAT
This sequence comes from Pulveroboletus aff. viridisquamosus, assembly GCA_038088935.1. Classification (NCBI taxonomy): domain Eukaryota; kingdom Fungi; phylum Basidiomycota; class Agaricomycetes; order Boletales; family Boletaceae; genus Pulveroboletus; species Pulveroboletus aff. viridisquamosus. The sequence continues at coordinate 42,202 of JBBPJW010000126.1, forward strand.
CAGTCCTACCAGGCAAGCCAATAATTCCGGATGCGAAGCCTTTCAAGGTAGTTCCTTCGTCTTTGAAGGGTAAGGCGAAGGCGAAGACACAGGACGATACGAGCGACAAACTTCCTTCCACTATGCTGCAATCCCAGATGGCTGCTCGTGCCAAAGCGCAGATGCAAGCTGCCCAGCTGTCAACACCTGAAGTTCCAAGCGAGTCCATCGAGCTTCCGGAGATTAATAGCGAATACTCTGACTCAGAAGACGGGGACCGAGTTCGAACGTTCGACCCACCGGACTGGGCACAGTCTCCGGAGCTCCGTCAGGCACTTCAAATGCAGAGCACCATGAACCCTGATGAAATCTTTGGGGTGATACGACCATTGCGAATGGAAGAAATGTTTCGGACAAGGCAAAGTCGGTTCAGAGCGCGGACGAGCTCTGCGAACTGGTCTGGGTCGGACAGGTTGACTACTGAAGAGATTCGTGAGTATGAGCGACGGATGGGCTTTCAGCAAGCACACGAGTCTTGAAGGACACGGGTAATTTGTGCATACATATGTATTACGCCCAGCAACACCGTTTTAAAAGGAGATGATCACATGACGTGCGATTTGTTTGTTTGTGCTTGGCAAATGGTCCAGTGTCGGGCATACGGCGAGGAATTCCATCATCATCACAAACTCTTGTTGTCCATAAGACGATCGTCGTAGATTCTGGCCTTTCCTGACTCCCATTCGCCTTCTTTCATCCTTGTTTTTGTTACCCATGACCTCCTCTTCTTCCTCGTCTCCGGAAATCCAGCCTGCCCCAACCGCAGATGCCCAGGAACGCTTCACTTACAAACATGCCACACACGACGAAGTCCTCGAGGATCTATCGAGGTTTTCTTTTTTCTTTTCCCCTTTTCCCTCTCTTACTTTTACTTAGTCGGTTTCTTTTGAATCTTCCCGACGAGGAACTTTCATCACTGGAGCGGATATGCTTTCAGGTCGAGCAAGCGTAGGTCACTTGGTAGCCTTTATTAAACTTTCATCACTTACGCGACTTACCGATAGCCATTGGTTCTATGAGGACTTCGTTCGAGAACAAAACCCAAAGTTCCCCTCCCTACCGCTCAAGAAGTTCTCCGAGATGTTATTCCATGCTTGCCCGCTATTGCATCAGTGGAGCCACGATCACGAACAGGCGTTCAACACATTTATGCAGTATAAAACTAGAGTCCCTGTTTGTGGTGCAATAATGTTGAATGAAACTTGGGAGAAGGTTCGTTATGTCCTTATCATGTTTCTCATATTTCAGTATCCATTCCTGCCTCAGTGCATTCTTGTGAAAGGGTGGAAATCCTCATCGGGTTGGGGATTTCCAAAGGGCAAGATAAATGAACATGAGCCTCCCCATGAGTGCGCCATTCGTGAGGTAACGTACTGCTAGTTGCTATAATACGTTGTCTTTAGCATTTTTTCACAGGTATTGGAAGAGACAGGCTACAACTTGGCGGGACAGATTAACCCTTCAGATGTGATAGAGATGTCCATAAAGGAACAACTTATCTCTTTGTTCATTGTTCCTGGAATCCCAGAGGATTTTTCGTTCAAAACTCGTACCCGAAAGGAGATTAGTGTATGTGCCAATAGCTCCATTAAGAGCTCAATATCTAATTAATCGTCAGCGAATTGAATGGTTCAGACTAACAGACCTACCCACATGGAAGCGCAATAGGGCTGCTCCTGGGAAGTTTTATTTGATCTCACCATTCATTGTGTATGTCTTGAATGATTGTCGTTGCAAAAAATGTTTTTGATGACACATAACAGAGCTCTGAAGGCGTTTATAACCGCTCGCAAGCCTAGAGTTCTTGACTCAAGGAACTGCAAATCCGTTTCCTATCCATCGAGTGACAGGGGCACACAAGAATCAAGCTCGTCGTCTGCTGACACCGGTGAACTACAAACACCTTCACCTCAATACAGCAAGGCCATGCCGGTTACCATTGGCTACACAATAACCAGACAGGAGTCGGACGAGAAGGGCGTGCTTGTCGAGCCTTTGGATCCACACTTTGCCCGGCTTTTAAACTCTCTTTCTATCTCAGCTTCCAAGACTGTCGATGCCGAGCCATCACAAGCCGTGAACAGGACTCCTTCATTACCAAAACCTATCTCCCCATCCAGTCGCTTACGCACCCCTGATTGGTCCTCCCGTGTCCCCACCTTTAGCGAGACGCTGGTCAAATCTCCAGGACTTTCTAAGGTTAAACATGTTTCAGTTCAGGATTCTCACAACCGCGAAAAGTATTTGGATCTCATGCCTCTCAACGAACCCGCAGTTGTCCGAGCGGATGATGGCTCGAGCGATACATCGCCTGTCGGCGTTGCAGCTTCCATTACAGCGCCGCCCTCTGTTACAATCCCAGTGCGAAAGCCGCCCATGTCTTCGCGTCGTAGCTCTAGCATCGCTGATATTTCCCCATACCTTTCGCGGCCAGTTGAAGTACCTGCGTCAGGGAAGAGGCTGAAGCAATTAGCACTCCTAGAGTCCGTGGCGGATGAGTCGTCTAAGATGACGCCTACTCTTGTTAGCCGGGAGTTACCACCTATTCACGGTCCAGATTACGATTCTCATGGTTATTCCGGTCTCTCAACCTCCGTGTCTCAGCCGACGTCGTACATTTCTCAGGGCAACTTTGGAGCTTCATATGAGTCGGGCATGTCGGTGCCCTCTCTGCGTCCAGTCCGGGACACGAATTTGCTTCCGTTACACGTTGCCCATGAACGCCCTATATTAGGGGATCTGTTTCAAGCTAGACCTTGCTCTAGCCAATTCAGCCGTTCTACCCCCACCTGTCTAGGTGTTCTGCCCACGCATGGCATAGGGAACCAAAATCAGGCGCTCTCTCTCCCGAGCGGTCCAACCCACGGTCTACCTTTAGCAAGCTTTTCAGGAAGACTTCTATCCACGCCTCTCCCTCAGACTTTTGTTCCAAGTTATCCGACTACCCCCTTGCATTCGTCAATTCAGTCAAACACTATTCCTCCCAGCTATCCCCATGCGAACACACCGGGACATGCTGTATCGGGCGCGTCTACTCACCTGTGCCGTGCTTTTCGTGATCCGCATTTAGTGCCTGCAAAACAGGCTGTTCTATCCCCTCATTTACGACCTCCCGCCCCGTCAAGTAGCGTTCAGTTACTTTCCATACTCAATGGGGATCGCGACGCACATACATCTGTTTTCATGAACGGGACCTCCCTCTAGTAGGACTTCAGTTCACCCCACTCGCCGATACAACTGTTGTCAACGCCAATGCATATATTTGCATTACTTCCTCTCATGGTCTGCGGTAGTCCTTTCCGCCTCAGATGTCCCCCCCTTTCCTTCTGCCGTCGCTGTCGCTTGATTCTTGTGTGTTTCCACTCGGTAACATTTTTCGAAGGCCCTAAACCATGCTCTGATTGGTTTTCAATGGGTTGACCGAATATTCGAACTTTGCCAGTCCATCATTGTTTCAGTATTATAATTTTATTTTGCTTCTCACGTCCCTCACTCGCTCTGAATCGTCTTCCCCATTCAACACCCTCACCTACAGTACTAGTATCAGTGTTATGTTTTGTCGAAGCCGTCGCAATACCCACCCTGTAGTTTTGTAGCCCTTCTAAGGTGCCAATCGGCCTTCATGCCCTGAAGTTTGGGTCTCGCGGCCGAGACCGGCATAGCCACGTGTCACACGGTCACGACAGATCATCTAAGTGGTGGAGGCTATGACCGTCACTTTTTTATGGACTTGCACCTCGGGTCTGCTCGTTGTATCGGCTGATACGATGTTGACTAGCAGCGGCGTCAAGATTTTTACTGGTATGTTAGCTATCTCTCTGGATGCAATGGAGGTAATAGTGGTGCGCGACGGACAGGCACTAGCCATCCGGAGTTGGCGGAAATCATCGCTCGGCGGTGCGCCCTCGAGCATAGGCGGTCTACACATCCTAAACGAATTCTAGCCTCGGTCTGTCTCTTTCGAAAGCCGAAATAACCAAGAGTGGAATTGGCGAGACCAACGTCCGGATCGCTGAAAGTGTGCGAGAGAACGACGTGTACATCATCAACACGGGGTGCGGTGCGGTGAATACAGCACTAATGGAGCTCTGTATTATGATACATGCCTGCAAGATAGCAAGCGCAAGACGAATCACAGCGGTATTGCCACTATTTCCGTATGCCAGGCAGGACAAAAAAGACAAGAGTCGGGCGCCGATTTCGGCGAAATTGGTTGCTAACATGATACAAAAGTCGGGTTGTGACCATGTCATCGTGAGCATGATTCTTGCAGTTTTGCTGACGGAGAGTGATGACATTGTTGATGATAGACCATGGACCTGCACGCGTCACAAATTCAAGGCTTCTTTGACGTACCAGTAGATAAGTGAGTGAGCCGAGACAGGAAGGGTTCATTGGACACTGACCGAGCGCTTGATTGCGTGCATTGCAGCGTGAGTGCTGTGCCGTACATTGTGATGTGTAATTGGCTGATGGGCGCGTGAGATAGTTGTATGCGGAGCCCTCGTCGATTCTGTATATCCGGACGCACTTTGATTTGAACGAGGTCGTGATTGTGTCACCGGATGCGGGGGGGGCGAAGAGGTGAGGCAGGACGATGTAGAAGGGTATGCGAGCTGACACGAGGTGCGACAGGGCGACGTCTATCGCTGACCGACTCGGGGTGGACTTTGCACTGTTCCACAAGGAGCGGCGAAAGGCCAATTCTGTCTCGCGGATGGTGCTGGTGGGGCACGTGAAGGACAAGGTTGCGATCCTTGTTGACGACATGGCGGATACGTGCGGGACGCTGTGTCTGGCGGCACGGCACCTGGCGGAGGGGGGGGCGTCGAAGGTGTACGCGATCGTGACGCACGGGATCCTGAGCGGGGACGCACTGGAGAACGTGGAGGGGAGCGCGCTGGAGAAGCTGATTGTCACGAACACGCTGCCTCAGAGGGAGAACCAAGCGCGGTGTGGTAGGATCGAGGTGATCGACATTGGGCCGGTGCTGGGGGAGGTGATCAGGCGAAGCCATTACGGCGAGAGCGTGTCCAAGCTGTTCCACGAGGTGCCGTACTAGCTTGGCTTAGTAATAAGGATTAGCTGCAGCGATCACGGCTTTGAGAGCGAGTCCAGCCTTGGAGCGGTCATTTCTTCATGTCCTCCTAGTACTTGTCGTCCTCAAGGCAATGCTCCGTATATCATGTTCACATCCTCGAACAATGTCGTACAGAGCACGGCTGGCCCAAAGACAGCCCCAAAGGACACCGTACACGTCCTCGGCATCCCCGCCGTCGCCATCCAGGGCGGTAAACTCCAAGTCGGCGATGCTCGCTCGAGTATGTCTCTCCCCTCCCCCCCCCCACTCCTCCAACATCCCTCCCCCCCTCCCCAACAGGCTCACATCGCTCCTACACCCCCATCAAAACCCTCGGCGACGGGTCCTTTGGCACCGTCCTCCTCTGCGACTGGCATGGGGCCCTACCCCCCAATACCCCCCTCTCCCCAATGCAGTGCGGCGGCGGCGCTCGTCCAGAGTGGGCTGGAAAACGTCTAGTCGCCATAAAGAGGATGAAAAAGAGGTGGGACGGTGGCTGGGACGAGTGCAAGAGACTCAAGGAGCTTGAGGTCCGTCTTCCTGCCCCCTTCTCCCCCCTTCCCCCCCTCACCCTCCCATCTCCAGTCTCTCCCCGCAATCCCGTTCCACCCATGCATCATACCCCTCTACGACTTCTTTCTCCTCCCAGATTCCAAAGAGCTCTACTTTGTTTTCGAGAGTATGGAGGGCAATCTGTATCACCTCATCAAGACGCGAAAAGGTCGTCCTCTCGCTGGTGGCCTCGTGGCCTCCATCTTCCGACAGATCGTGTCGGGTCTCCACCACATACATGCTTCAGGTTATTTCCACAGGGACATGAAGCCAGAGAATGTTCTTGTCACCACCACCGGCCTCTTTGAATATCGCACCTTATCCCCAGTTGCATTCCCAGCCACACCCACAGAAAAGGATGTTGTAGCCATCATCAAACTTGCGGACTTCGGTCTTGCACGAGAGACCGCAAGTTCTCCTCCTTATACCGAGTACGTTTCTACTAGGTGGTATCGCGCACCCGAGGTCTTGCTTCTGAGCAGAGACTATTCCAACCCTGTCGACATGTGGGCATTTGGTACCATTATGGCTGAACTACTTAATCTCCGCCCACTCTTCCCCGGCTCTGGTCAAATCGACCAAATACACAGAATATGCGAAGTCCTCGGTGATCCAGCCGATTATGGCATGGATGCAAGGGGTCGTCCCTTTGGAGGTGGCAAGTGGAGCAAAGGCCTCAAGATGGCAAAGCAGTTCGACTTTGTCTTTCCCAAGGTGATACGTTCTCTCACTCTCTCATATCCTTGTTCGGTTATAGACTTATCATTTGTCGTCAGACTCAACCGAAAGACATTTTCTCTTGTTTCGACCGCAGTGTTCCTCGGAGGCTCATCGAGTGCATATCAGATCTGCTCAAGTATGACCCAGATATGCGACTGACCAGCCGGCAGTGTCTAGAACATCCATACCTCATCGAAGCATTACCCCACAATATGCCCCCAATGCCTCCTGCGTCGCCTTTGCAACTGTTGCCCACAACCCCATCAAAGTCGCATTTGAACGGCGCGTCGTTTATCACGCCCTCCGCATCTCCCCGCAGTGTGCCTCCTTCGCACTCCCACAATTCCATTCCAAAATCCCCATATCATCCTTCCTCAAGCCTCCACCCATCTCATATTCCAGATGCCGCCTCTTCCCACCGCACTGCTTTTGTGCCTTCTATAATCAATTCGATCACATATACGCCTTCTTCCTACAAAACAACAGAATACTCCAACGACCATCGCATATACGCTCAACCTTCACTCTCGTCAGACATCGTCGAGGAAGTCCGCACACATGTATCCTCTACGTGGCCTTCAAATCATGCTCGGTCAGACTCGGATCAGATGGATGTATCTTCTCCGCTTGCCGAAATCCCAGAAGACAATGCAATGGACACTCAGACATCCGCGATCCCGCCTCCTGTGGTTGGGCATATTCCTGTTCAAGACGTCAATCACACGTCCGTCAGCAAGCTTGGCAAATTTGGCTCCTCGCTCGGTTTTGTCAAGAATTCGAGATGGGGCCTTGGCGTGTTTGGTCATGGAGAGAAGTCACATCAACAATGCTTACCCCCAGTAGATGAAGTTCCAGGGTCGAGTTCAGCCCCCTCTCTCAAACGTACACAGTCTACGAACTCTGATAGTCTTTCTGTCACGGACGTCCCATCAACTAATACTCGTAGAGATGCGAAATCTATCAAGAGGGAAGCCGAACGATTGCAACTTGAAGCGGAGAAGCAGCGTCGCGCGCTGGCGGAGCGGTTACACAGGGAGCAAGCCCGTGCTGTCATGCAGAAGCGCAATCAAATGCTCATGCAAACTACCGCAAGAAACGAGTTGGAGTGGAAGTGGTCACATTCGCGTAGTCTGCTAAATGTCAACCCACGTCCAAACTGCGATGACTTGGACAAGGGAAAGGTTTCAGCGTCGGGCCCGATACGACAAAACCAGAACGGTGGTAAGGTGTCATCACCCACGCTGAATGCGGCTTCTGGGCGATATCTCAAGCCCCCGGATGCGAACCTGTCCTCAAGTGATCGTTGGTTACCTAGAGACGAACGCTTGAGCAAGGTTCGTCGTAGAGACTTTGACGACAACCATTCCATATCATCGTCGGATGTCCACAGCACAAGCAGGATGTCAACCATGTCTTCAGCAACTGTGGACAGTGATCCAGGCCCAGCGCGTGTTCGACGACCGACCGTCTACGGTATCAATCGAATGACATCTGTATCGTCTTTGAGAACGGGCAGAACGTCGTATGACGACTTTCCCACCTCCGCACGGTCATCAAATTCGATATCCCTAGATCACCAGTTTAACGAATTCAATATTCGTGCATCTGTTGATACCACCTCTTCGATTTCCGGAACGTCTTCCCCTCCGCCAATCAACCTTTTGTCGCTTTCTCCCTCGTCCAATTCGTGGGTGCACCCGCATAATTCCCACGATTCTACCAGTCCTTATGTGGCTCCCCCTCTTATCCAATATCCTTCTTCCTCCCATAAATCGTACGAGTGCAATGGTCAGCTGTATGGTCACCCGCCAACTGATACGGTTGACCCAAATGCCGCGATAAATCCGATATTTAAAGTGGTATGTAAGCATATGCCTTATGATTCCTGTCTGATGGTTACCATCTACTAGACACCACTGCCAACGCCCCCGAGCGACATCTCATCTCCACACTCCCTCCCACCTTTCTCACACCTCGAAGCTGTGGCAGAGGGGGAGTATCCTCCACTTTCCCCCATGTCATTCCATTCGCCAGAGGACGAATAACACTTGGCTATATTCACTCGGAGATTTATATCGTCCGCAAGTTTGTCAGGATCACTCATTTTATCCCATATGCGCGCACTCGTTGCTACAATCTTCCGTACTGCTCTTGCACTCCCCACCTGGATCCTATTCGTCATCGTTGTACCCTGAACACATCCCAAATCCACCTCTGACCCAGCGAAGCATTGGCGCAACGAGGTGCCACCTCTCCGCGATGCCTAGTACAGCCTCTTTGGCCCTAGTTCACTTCTACTTATTATACTTACTGGCATTCTAGTAGCATACTTACTCCAATTGAGCGTTGTAGAGCGCTGAGTGTACCCTTAACTATTTGCAATGACCGCACCACAAAGTCGACACTGATTTCTGCTTTGTGGCAATGGTAGTTGACCGCTGTTGTATGTCTCTACATAAAACCACCTGTCTAGCCACAAGTTGAACACTTCAATGTTCACGTCCGTGCAGAGCTTGCTCAAATCGCAGGCCGCTGATGGGTTGATAGAAGATTGAGAAAACACAAGACAAAGGTTTGATGACATACCAATAACTATAAAGTGAGTCTAAAATCAACATGACGCGAGATCGAGAGGGCAATGAGATACACACCCGCATGGCCGAGGACCAGGTTGATCCTTGATTCAGACAGGTTAGCAAAATCACACGTTACAAAGAGAGCGAACCACTGCGGACTAGATTAATGAAGATTTTCGGGTGACCGAGAGGACCTCCTCCTGACCAATCTAGTGAGTACTCTGACGAAACACACAAACACACACGTGCGTGTGTATACTCACCACCATCGCAGACAGCCTTTCGGCCATGAACAACTCTGACCGGTTCGTTGGAAACCAGCTCCATAGCACTAAGTGGGTTGGGCTGGAACTCCATAAATGTCTGTTCAAAACGAGGGCCCGAGTGAGACGCAGGCCGGGGCCTTTGATCCGTCGACCACGTCGTTGGGTAATTGGGTGACTGCGGCGCGACACTGGACACGGAGGCAGAAACTGGCAGGGTAGGTACGCTTGCGGCAGTGGAGGACGCTCTTGCCAATGCTGTGAACGGAGGAAGCCGCGTAGCAAGCAGACGGTTAAGCATGCTGAGCTGCTGTTGTGGTCGCTGGTGAACACCCGAACGTGAACTTTCGGGGCGATCGGACCAAGTAGAGTCCCATCCAAAAATGGAAATTCTGGTACAACGGCCCTTTAGCACATCCGTCAGAGGGCAGGAGGTGTTGAAATTTTATTCTATTTATTTGATTCCTCTTCACTCTCCTCCTATCTCATACTTTTATGCCTCCGGGCCATTCATTCCTTGAGATTCCTACTCTCCTTCCAAGACATACGCCGACCATTTCATTACAAAATCGCGCCGTTCTTTTGACTACAGACACTGCCATGTTGCACCTCAGTCCTTCGTTCATACGAAACTGAGATCTCCTTGTGTATAGTGTGATATCCTCTACAGTGCACCTCGCAAAAGGAGGTCCCTGGTGTCATGCAGTTCGAAGCCAGTGACTAAGAGCGCTGCCCAGTACATTGCACGCGCGATAGTATTGCGCTAGTCCACTTGCTCAATTTCAATGTCGTCTATACCATCTTACTCCACCCTTTCCGTCTCGATGCCTCCACCGTGGTTGGGAATAATAACTATTCTGTTCAAACCTTAACATGACAATCTCGCCATTGCGAATACGATCAGAGAGTAGCTTGACAGACAGTGGATTTAGCACCTTGTTTTGGATCGTCCGGCTGAGCGGACGAGCACCGTAGGTGGGCGAATAAACAACACAAGGTATTGCTTCGACCCGGCACCAACGTCCAGGACAATATGTTTACGCTATCGGAGTCCAAACAGGATTCAGTTTTCATACAGTGAAGTATCGTGTCAGACTTACATATATGATAATTTCATCAGTGCGGTTCATGAATAAATGTGCTTGAATTGCACCCGCCACCAATTTGTCTTGTATGTGCGCTGATTGGACCTTCGGGCTCATCACCGAGAAAAGCGGCACCAGGGTTGGAAGCTAACGACGCGGCCTTGACTGTATATGAGACGACCGTTATCGAGGACTTGCAGAAACAGTGTCACGAATTCATGAGATGCCTTTTCGATTTCGTCGATAAGGATAATGCAATATGACTTGTGCCGAACGTATTCGGTCAGTTGACCCCCCGACTCGTGGCCAACAAATCCCGGGGAGCACCAATGAGACGTGCAATTGTATGCTTCTCAGAGTATTCGGATCTGTCAACCCGAATCATGGTATCTGGAAAGTCGAAGAGCAATAACGCAAGCTAATCAAACTGCGCGTTGGTTCCCATCAAAGATCAATACGGACGCGAGCTTACTGTTTTACCCGATTGTTTTGCTAGTTCCAGAGGGGGTGCTCGTGAGGAAATTGGCATTAGGTCGTTGTGCATTCGCGGCCCGCTGCGAGATAACCTTGTTGTAATTTTGACCGACACGCATTAGTATTCCATTTATGGTAAAAGAAACATAAGCTTAGAGTGTACACTTGGTTTATGTTAGCTTGACATCTACTGAGGGTAAGCCCTATTTTCATAGGCACTTCTACTATACTAATAATCTACCATAGTTCTCATAGTTCTACTTAACCTCTGCACAACACCCCTTTCAACACGATGGGTGCTACGAAAACAGAACTGCGGACGGTACCATCTGCACAAAATTCGGGTGGCTCTCCGTATTTCGCATCTCTTCCGATGACGGGATCAATCTCCCTCTCCTAAGCCAGTGCAGTCGGGTAAATTACATACTTTTAGAGTGCATCAAAGCCTTGCTTGGCGATCCTACTCTCAATGTGCCTGTTACGTCGAGTTTGCTGAATTTCATTTCTAAGAGGCGGCCCAGTAAGCCCAGCTCCCTTGATTAAGGATACTATGGAGGGATCCTTCACAAGGGCAAGGAGGTAGTCTTGAGCAAGGTATGAACCATACATATTATTCTGCTGTTCTTGTGTTTCATGCAGGACCTTGATATCAGCACATTTCTGGAGTTGGTGACCGAGAGGAAAGTCAGACGAAGTACTTTTGCAGACCTCGACTGATGTGAGTCTAATGCAGGGGGTCGGTGGATAAGCATCGGAGGATGTTTAGGTTGCTGACTGGATCGTCGCCAGCTCTCTGGATCACTGAGGCAAATAAGGGATGATCAGAAGCTCATAATCCTGGAAGGGCAGATCCAGGAGCTTCACCTTCGTTGAAGAGCACAAAATGCAAGATGCGCCGGATGACTAGAACGGTTTCGAATACACTGATCCAATAGTGGGGGAAAATACTACAGTACCTTGCGCGTTTGTATACTGTGCATGACCAGGTAGCGAGCCACCTTAACTTGTTGATTCAATAGCACAACACCCTGTTATTCAAAGAGCAAAATTTTTGATTTCTTCTCAAGGGAAAAATAGTTCACTATCTGATGGTGGTGTTTTGATGTTTTTAACAGTGACTGTCTATGAGCTATGTATTTTTTTATGAATGTACACCAGTGGAGGCCGTACCAGGGAAACGAGTCAGGCTGAAGTCGCGTCTCGGAAATTGCCGTTGCACTACAACAAGCAGGTAAAGATCCCCTTCGTCCCTATTGTCTCTTCGCTGGTTCACCAGTCTGTCTGTTGCAGCTGGCAATTTGAGCAATATTCTTAGTTGTGGTCTTGCCCTGTCAAGATTCTCAGCATCGCCACCAACAGTCCCGACAGTTGGTTCATCAAGCTCGTTCTTGCGTTGTGTCTGCCGCATTCCTCTTTCGGGTCGGCGGCGCTTCTTCACTTGCAAGCTTCTGTCTCGCCTTCTCCTCCCCAGCCTCCCGTCTTCTCTTAGCACGCTCCTCTGCCTCTTGCGCCTTTCGCAGTGACCCTTCTTCCTCTTTTTGTTGCTTCTCCACCTCTTGTTCAGTACGTATTCGCTCCTGTTCTGCCATTCCTTTCATCTGCTCAGCAGCGGCATCATGGGCACGTTACTCTTCACGTGCCTCTCGGAGAGAAATTGTATGCAGATCATCTCATTTGATTCCTGATACATTAATGGCTTTGAGAGCTGCTTGAATGTGCTCTTTGTCCTAAGAAGCCTGAATCTTGTTTGGATGTAATGTTGGGTACTTTGGTACAATGGTAAGGGTTGAACGCACGCTTTTAATATGGCAGGTCATGCAAACATCAGACTATATATGTAGGAGATATGGGTTGATTCAGGGCATGAAATAATGCGACGCGACGCGTTATAATGCATCATGTCATATCAATCAATGGGTCACTCATAACATGAGATTAAAAATTCGAAAAAATTACATTTAGACTGGCAAAGGTATCATCAGGCGGGGGTATTGTTGTGGGCTGTCTGTATGCATGGCGGGAGGAGTGTTGAACCATCTATGGTTATCACCGTGCCATTCTAGTCTTGTTGTACATATGGCCGAGTGATGCTCAATTGCAACCATCCAAATTAAACTACATTGTTGTACCAACTGCGGAATGCCTTTGATAACCCATCTGAGGTGCTCTGAACTTGCATCCCAGAGAAACTGTGGTGTTCAAGGCCGATTCATGAACAAGGGCGTAATAAAATTGCTAGATGACACAAAAATAGGCTTGCTGCTCGAAAAACCACACCATCACACAATAACTACCAGTTCAGACCACACTGTTTTTTTAAAAATTAT
>JBBPJW010000127.1:0-55052 GCA_038088935.1 Pulveroboletus aff. viridisquamosus
CCCAACGTCGAAGCGGCCGGGTGTCAGACCGATCACCACCCGCGTCGCCACTCGGCCCCGTCTCCCCCCCCCTCCCAGGCGTCGCCAGCGCGCCTCTTCGCACGCACCCCCCGCCAGCGCGTCGGCCTGGCACTCGCTCTTGCCCATCGCAACCGGGATCATATCACAGGGCACGTCCCATAACGAAATGCCCGCCCACAAATAGGCATATGAGGACAAGCCCCGCCAGCGCCTCGAGGACACCGTTTCAGTTGCGCCTCTTTTCAATTTTGCCTGGCTCAGGCACATATTCACGCGCGCGCGGAGTTCCAATTCTCCGTCTCGGCCGCTCGATGGGGGACTCGGGATCCCACACAGCCTCACCCCCCTCGCCTCTTCTCCGATTGGCCCGCCCGCCCCCCATCAAATGAAACTCCCGCCGCCGTAACCCCTCCGTCATCGATCCCGTCCTCCGATATGATCACCCCCCCATCATAAAAATAATACATATCCATTTTTGAGACCCAATAACAAATGACCGTATCCACCCAGATCTGTAACCATATCCACGTCGACAAACACGCGCAGTTACCAAACCGACTAAAAATCACATCAGGTCATGTGGCCAGGCATAATCTGTCACCCTCTCCCATATCGGTCTCCCCCCCCGCCCGCCTCCCCTTAATCTTCCCCTTTCCCATGATCCCCTGCAGGAGCTGATTAGCCTTTGCCCGTTCCTTCTCTGATACCTCCACCCCGTCCAACATCCGGATCCGCGGGCACGCTCGCATAACCAGCCCCCGGTACGCCAGGCGCCCGACGTACACATCGTCCGGGAGGTCCCGCCGAAACTTGGCGTCCAGCTCCTGCCACACCTGCTCCCCCCCCCCCTTCTCACCCCGGCGTCGCCCTTCAGACGGCTGCAATGCCCCGGGCACGTCCCGGACCAGCAGCGGCAAATACCATCCGAGTGTGCTCGGGTTCATCCTGTCAACGCTCGCGGTCAGTGTCAGGTCGCCAGCAAAACGAGCGGGAACGATCCGGCAAACTGCCAACCGCGATGGTGAATGCCGACATTCCGATGGCCCGCCCTCACCTCAAGTCGAGCATCTCCACATCTGGCATCCGCTGCAGCACACGGATCAGCGGTTTCGTGCCCTTTAAGCGAGATCCAATCACCGTGAGCTTCTTTAGTCTCGTGAGACCGTCCAACGCAGCCACGTCTTCCAGGAAATTATAGTTGAGGTTCAGCACCCGAAGGTTGGGTGCCAGCCGTGCCAGCTCGCGCGGCAGACTGGTCAGCCGACACGCCGCCACCTCCAGATAGACGAGATTGTAACACGCCTCCTCGATAAAATTGGCTTTAAGTTTGTTGCCTAGTGAACCAGATATGCGTTCGTTCTCAAGCTCCACGCCGTTGATCTTCCAGAAGCACGTTCACATACCTGAGAGATAAAGCCGCTTCACATCCCGGAATTGGCGAGTCGAGAGATGACTGCAAATCACCATCATCAAGCCCATCAATCAGGCACCCATAATGAAAGATCCCGTCACGTCACGTTACTAGCCAAACGACCATGCCACTCACAAATCACGACAGCTCTGATTTCGCATGGAAAGGTTCTCCAGTTTCACCAGCCGTTCCCCTTTTGGTAGCCCTGCCAGCGAGTTGTTGTCCAGGTAGAGCGTCCGCAGGTTGCTAAACTGCCCCACGTCGAGGCTGTGCAACCGGTTGTCGCTCGCACGTAAAATGCGCAGCCTCGTCATACAACCACCGGCATCAAGATCGTCTATCAAGTTGCCGTCTTCGAGTCGTCAAGCCCGTCAGTCGCCTACACCCGCATCCCACAGCCGACCTACCGAGATTCAATCCCACCAGCACCGGCAGACTCGCTGCCAGCGAAGCAATCTTGACAACCCGGTTTCGGTTCAGGTCCAGCATCTCCAGCCGTGGCCTGCAAGAACGTGCCATGTCATCGTCCCCGGCCAAACGGGGAAACATGAAACACCTCACCATCGGAATAAACTGAAATCCACCTCCTCAATCAAATTACCCTGCACGCTTACTTTCCTCAGCGCCTCCAACGTTTGCAGCCCGTCCAAGCTCGTGATCTGATTGTTATCGGCCCTGAGCTCTCTCAAGTGTCGCAGACACTGCAATTCTGGTTCAACGCCAATCAACATCAGCTTCGCAAGTGATACACCCTGTTTCAGCCACCTACGAGTCAGCGAGTCGATATCATTGTTGCTGATGTCAAGGTGCTCGAGGTTTTGAAGGTGACCAAATGATGTGACGCCTGTCAAGCTTCAAAGTCTTTCAGAATGTGAACGTCACCTTCAGTGCTCCCAACGGACGTACACATTCGAGGCGACAGAAAGTGTCCGCAGGGTCGTAGGGATTCCGCTTAACCACGACAGCTGGTTGCAGTTTCTGCCAATCTCACGTCAGTCCCACGATACCTCCTTATTGCTCAGTCTGTGAACACCACCCACAATGTCAGCGAGTCGAGTTTGGGCAAAAACTCCTTGAGCCTTGCAACGCTGTCGAGTGACTTCTTTGACAAATCGATGCTGTTCAGGTCTTCCCAATGCGGCTCAAAGGGATGCACGTCCGTGATCACCCGTACCAGCTTTTCGTGTGCAACTCCGAAAGAACACTCTGTCAGGAAGGTCCCATTCCTTCGATCTTGACTGGAATGGTTGCTCCTCCTGGACATTGACGACACGCGCCGGGAAGACCCACTCGAGTCCACGACCCCCGTCTGACTGCTCGGGCGTCTGTTGCCCACCAGTTGTAAATCCTCAGTGTCATGGACGGGCGTCGACGATCTCGTCGGTGTCTCCTCGGACTCGACTGGTCACAGAGCTCAGCACCACTCCTTACTAGCGAACGTGAAGCTTACTCGTATCTTCAAGATCCCCCATCATCTCAGCGATTCGTTTGGACCTCGCTGAAACGGTGTATTCAAACATTTCACTGGGCTTGGCAGAGGAACCGCTCGTCCCGAGTTCGTCCTCGCTCTCCTCTGGCTTCACAATGAGCCCCCTGATAGGACCATCGCGTTTTCCGTCCGAGAAACTGACGGATCTCCGGTGTCCCAACTTCTGAGCAGGGGTGCTGGTCTTGTCTCGGTTTGGGCCCTTCAATACTGACGCAGGCGTCACACTGGTGCTCTTGAGTGCAGATTTGGGTGGCATGGGTGTCCCAGCTGCACACATCCTGCGAGGGGCCATGGGTGTGACTTCGACGGGTGCGACTGGCCGCTGCTCAGGGGTATCGTGGGACAGACCGTCTTCCATGTCCAACACTAATGACCCGGACTGGCTTTCACCATCTCCTTCTGCCTCTTCATCCTCTTCTGAGTCAGACACGGTGGCATCGTCTCCAGTATGATCTTCCTCCAAAGGGAGGATTCGAACCACAGCGACAGACGGGCCGTCAAACATAAACGACGTGAACTCCTGTTCGTGAGCGCCCTCTCCCTCTATTCGAGTCGCATCCAGGTTGAAATGCGCTTCTTCTTCGTCCCCTTCGTCTGCCTCCTGTACCAGCACCGGTATCTCCTCCGCATTGACCCCACTCACAAACGTGGCTCCTGAGTCATCCTCACGCAGGCTCTCGATATCCCTAAACGGATCTTCACTTTCAGCATCCGTCACAGATATGTGATCTCTCAGGTCATCCCCATCAGAGGGTGCTCGGCTAGTTGCTCTCAGCCACTTCATAAGTTTCTTATCATATATCATCTTGCCGACGCGCTGTGGAAGCGATGGAACATCGGATGGCGTTATGTGTGTGATGTGCACAGGCCCTGCATGTTTCACAAACGAGGGCGCACTGCTCTCCGTGATATTCGTCCCAGAAGCTGTGCTTGACGATACGAACCGATTAAGATCCTGATTATTACCCGAACGAACAGAGGAAGACGGATATGAGAGAGGCATCTGAGTCGGTGGTTGAGGGGTCGGTTCGACGGTGGGTGTGACTCTGATAAGAGGAATGTCGGTATTGGGTGCTAGGTTGGGATGCGTCGAGACAGATTGTGCCTCTGTTTGCCACGACACATCGATTGACATATTCGACATATCGAGAACAAGGCTGCGATCCCGGTCATCGGAGACAGAGCGGGAAAATCTGCGTGGACTGTGGTGATGTCGCGAAGCGGACGGGGGGAAGTGAGGAGACCCCATTTTGGGGGACCTCCGTCGGCTGCGTTCGTGACCTCCATTTGGCCAAACGCTTTGTTGCGACTTATCGAACTCGGGCGCGTCGGCTCGCCCATCCTCCGTTTGTGCATAACGAGAGGGCTCTGTATCCACGGAAATAAGGCGTTTCGAACCTTTCATGTCATCCTTGATCTGTTGCATGAGATTTGCTGCCTGCATTCGGATGGCAAGGGAGGAATGACCACTCGGCGCAGCAGTAGACGACCCGGTGACAGATCCCCTCCTCTCGGTGATGATTGGCATGAGCATAACGCAAGTATCTAGCATCCAGGATTGGAATACATCACATGCGAGGAGAATGAGCTCACCATTCGAAGGAACTCGCGCTAACGTTTTCCCTTGGGAACTTTCCGTAGCGGGAGTCTGCGTCGTCACATTGGTAGAAATGGTTGAAAAGTCGCGGGCCTGCTTGATCTGTTGCATGAGCGAGCGTGATTCACCGACGTAATCAACTCGAAGTGCCTCAGGACGCGACACGACAGCCCCTGCACCGGCACCCTCACCATAAAAATCACTTGGGGAACTAAGCTTGATGCGTTTGATGCTACGTATGGGAGTATCGTCCAAGACTGGGGATTTCTGCGGCTTGAAGAGAACACGCTGAAAGGGGGTAGGAGACGATGCACTTCCCTCGCCACTTCCACCAGACGGTGTATTGACCGCAATGGAGTCCACCATCGCCGATAGGTGGTCGCGGGTGAATGTGTCGTACTGAAGTTGGAACAAACGAAGCCTTGGATCTGTTATTGGTGGATTAACAACGTTGTATATATTCTCTGGGGTGCTCTCTCCCTGCGGATATCTTGGACTCTGGCGTGGAACAGAGAAGGTGAATGGACCCTCCAAAATGGACCTCCGTGTCCCGGGCGTGATTGGAGGGGCAAGATCTGTGGAGGATGCTGGCCTGGTGGCACCACGGTCAGCTGTATTTCCGCGAGTACTGGTATCTGAGTCGGATCGACTATCATTCGGGACGAAGGCTCGTGATAAGCGAGAGGGCACAGCTGGAGCGGCAGTGAGTGTCAACGCAAGCGTTTTTTGGGGAGGCGGGGAGGGTGGTTCAAACATTTTCTCCAGTGCCAAGGGACTAAAGAAGTCCTTGACACCACTCTTCTTGGCTTGCCAGCCAGGTGTCTTTGGAAGGAGCGCAGCAACGGGCACGTCCTCCCTGATGAGAAATGTACCAGCCGTGTTCGCGCCAATGTCCACACTCGGAGTCTGTAAGTTCGCGGGTAGTGGTGTAGTGAGAGAAATGGACTGTGTACCGAGTGAGGCATCGTCCTCGTCGATCCACTCTTCGTCAAGATCGTTGGTCTGCCATGCCGGACGACCGTTCAAGGACATTTTGGAGTCTGTTCTGGCCGACTTCACTGGCCGTGCGCGGTGCTAGTTGGTCGGGCCGTCGAGTCGCGACGCTCTCGAGTTTCAACTAAGTGATGAGCCGGCGCACTCAGTGTGGTCCACGTGACCGCGCGCATTATGGGTCCCCTGAGCTGACCGTCCCTTGGACATGACCCCGCACTTTGCTCGTCGTACAGAGACAAGGTCTCAAACTTGCCGCAAAGCCAGACTGGCTATCCCTGCCCTACAGCATGTAGCACCTTCGGAGTCCGAGCGTGTGACGGCGACCCCTGCTGGTGCTCGTGCCGACTCACCGAACGTTGTTCCAGGCGTGCCCGATTAGCGGCACGGTACAGATCCCCCATTTCGTACTAGCGGTCAAATGTGTCGGAAGCGATCTTACTGGAAGGGACGGGGCTGTCCTACTGACCCGGTATGGTTTCATTTCAAACTGCCACATCAGGGAGACCACCTGCAGAGACCTTGAGGTTTGGACACGAGGGCGATGGGTGCTAGAACTGGAAGACGCCCCGTGAACGAAGCTGTTGGCTTGTCACTCGCTGATGGATCGGTGCATGTATTGCTACTCGGGCGTTGTCGCTACCTTTACCCGTGTCCTCGCTGGATCGGGTCACTGTTCACGTCCGACCAGTCATCGAGGCCAGTCGATCCCGCGATGCGCACAACCGTGTCAAAGGAAGACCCAAATTGCTATGGGTCCGAACGGTCCCGCAATCGCGGTACCACCATTTACTATACATAATAGCGTCCTTCGCTGGTGCTTCTGGCGGGTGTCGGTTCTCGGCCTCTGAACCAAACTGGCCTTGTTCCAGGCTAATGATCCATGATACTTGCCCCGTTGCTACCTTTGCTGTCTCCTTGACCTCCGAATCGGCGGAAGGGTAAGTTTGGGTAAGGCGCCCGAGATGTCATCCTCAACTCTAACGCGCACACATGCAGATGATCTGATCAACTGCCACTTGTTGGCACCAGCAAGACAGCATTGGATTTGATCATTGCCTGTCGAACGTACCCCAAGTACAGATCAAATGCCGATATCTCGATACATGCACGGGTCCGCTGCCCTCGAGTCAATGAACTGTCGCCGTCAAGCAACGCGCGTTGCCGCGAACCGCAATCGGACATACATCAATGACCAGTTGCCTTCCCGGTCTTTACAATCGACCTCGCACATCTGTTCAACTTCGTCTATGATTGCCCCGGCGTCCGGATCGTTGACCGCTTTCAAAAATGTCGCCCGTGCAAAGAGCTGAAGCCATCCGCGAAGACCTCCATCACCGAGCGGTGTCAGCCTTGGCACCAACGACATCGTATCGATTCGGAAACCAGCATTCTCCAGCAGCTGTGGGTGGTTGGTCTGGTTATGGAACAATTTATCAAGCCTTTCCAACTCACAGTCTGGTATTCTTCGTCGGTGGGGAAATACCAGGGGTCCATTTGCTCCGGATTGAGTCCCCGTTTCCTCGCTGCGTGATGTAATGCGCTCCTGACGCCTGCAATTTCCTGAGTACTCGGTCTGACACGTGACAAGCAAACAACCCCACCACTGCAGTTCATAAACCCCCCCATCTCGCAGACAAATCGTCCCCCGGGTTTGAGGACTCGTTTTAGACCTTCAAGAACTCCCTCGGGACTGCGTTTGCACCAATGCAATGCGGCATTACTGAATGCTATGTCGAATGGCTTCTCCGACGATAACGAAGGTGGTAGTTCAAGGTTCTGAATATCACAGACCAAGGTATTCTTGACTCCATTCTTTACCGCTTTCGACACCTATGCACGTCATGTCCATCGCGGCAAATACCCTAATGCAGCGGAGCGACTGACCATACTTTCGTTATAGTCCACGCCGAGCACGAAACCCTCCATACCTATCGCATCCTGAATCTTGGCTGTGAGTTCTCCACTTCCGCAACCGAGATCGATAACGCGGTCTCCGGGACCAGCCTTCAGCCAGGACAGAACGGGTCTTGTGTACTCGTCTGAAAAGACGAACGGTGCGATCTTGGCGTAGTCTTCTGCGCTGTAGTCCCCTCGAAAAGCGTTCGCCATGTTCACCCAAACGGCGCATGAGTCTGCCTTATACCGGGGTGGTTTCGGCGTTCTGGTTCTCGGCCGATGGGATGTACCCTACAACGATGCTCGGCCATGTAGCCATCCATGCTAATGACCAGTTGCTCAGCACGCGCTAGAAGCGATTGCATCGGCCGAGGCCAGGACATCCGAACCTCGACCGAGTTGGCGCTTTCAGCCATCCCTTTCGAGGGTCCACCGCGGGCTTGGTCCCCCCCACGCACAACCGCGCAGAGCTACCCGACAGATCTGAGTGAGGTAGCTGGTTTTCAACATGCCCCGACGACCTACAAACCTTGCCATGCGGGGCATGAGCGATGACTACACATTCCTGATGAACCAGATAGTGAGGCCGGCGACAACCCACCCCCGAGTTGGCGGAATTTGTGCCTCGGCCGACCTTTGCCGCCTTCTTCAGAACTTTCACGAGTCATTTTACACCCAGGATCTTTGCCAGCTTTATACCTGGTATGCACTGCGATGGAGAAATTGGACAGGGGTCTGCCAATGACCCGTCAATGACTTGGTGCTTGAATCTGTCCACTAGCATGTGGCGAACTCGACGCACCAATGCCATGCAAATTCACGAATCATTGGATGAATCAAGTGCGGATGCGTCACATAATCAGCCATTGGAGGCTTGCTTCATAGAGACGTCGGATGAGCATTCGGTGCGAGCGTAGGGTATTGTCAGATGGGTCCCCAGTCATTGAGTCGGGGACCATGTTGTGTGTATTCTGGAGTCGCGCGTTCGGCAGACGGAAGTCCGACGAGCACATCGAATCGAGTGGTCTGTCGCCCTTCACAAGACGCTTCAAACCCAGCGCCTGTGTTTTCTTGAAAGCACAAAGACCGTCCACCACTCGCTATTACCGTGCCCAACCAAAACGGGCCAGGGGCAAGGGCCCGGGAGATCATCAGAACCCTGGGATTCATGACGGGGCAACGAGAAGCGCGTTGGACCGCCTGACACCGGGCCACGCCAGTGGTGTAGTGGTGATGGTGGTGTCGGTGAAAGGCAGGTCCTCCCCGATTATGTGATCCACGCAGGCAAGAGTGGACAAGAGTCACGTTCTTGCCTCTTGTACCGCAACATCCCACCACGTTGCACGACGTCGACGGCGAAAGACAGGCTACGCTGCGATGGATGCCCAGCTGCAAAACCATGCCTATACCATCTTACGCATAAAACGAAAGCGCACAGAAGAGCCCTTGGACGCGCTTGGTATGCACTTGGCCACCCAACATGCCATCCTTGTCAACCAGACTCGCTCACTCTGCAAATAGTTGTCGAATCCCGATTCAAGAGGAAGAAACCACGCGGTGGTGTTGATGTGTTCCAATTCGCCCAGACGGTCGAGCATGGGACTTGGGAGGACAACGACCTAAGACAGAATCTCCAGGTGGGTCGACGAATCCTCATATACTTTGTGCACTTTTTCACGCTTTGACTCCATTACCGTAATTCAGTCTCAGATTTCAAGGCTGGCCCAAGACTCCAATGAGAATACGAAAGCACAGGTACTGCCTGGTCGAGGAATGAGACTTCCCCCTGCTGCTTCCAGAACGGATAATGGAGCTCCACGATATGCCATCAGAGTAACAGGTGATGGGGAAGATACAAGACCGAAGAGACGTCCCACTAGCCCGTACGTCACGTAACCTATACAGCCAGTCGCTGTATCTTACCATGCCGTTCCCCCAGTCCGAAAGTTACCTCCTCCAAGGACGTTCCACGGAATGACTTCAAGATGTATGATGCAGTCCTGGAAGACCAGGGTTCCGTTCTGCCGCCCATGGACCTTGAAATGGAAAAGTTTCTTCCTATGCTTCAAGATTATCTGACGTGTATGCAACTCTCTTCGCGCTTCGTTTTTTCTCGATGGCTCATGGCCCAACTCTGGCAGTACAAGAAACCACTTCAAGTGCCGCTTCCAATATCAATTCGCATGCAACCACCAGTAACGACTATGTATGGGATGTATTCTATAGGAGACCTTATTCATTGTCGGAGTGGAACTCGTTCCCCGCATACTTTGGGACAGTGTAGGCAGAATTTCGCAGGGATGTTCACTGAAAGACTGATATCTGAAAGGACTGGCCTCCCGCCGTCTCAAGAAGATGACGACTTGTCTGACAACTCTGAATCTGAGGAAGAGGACGAGGCTGATGAGGACTCCAATGGTTTGTACTGTGAACTAGGATGTGACATTGTGCCTACTCTTTCACGAATCCTTACAGCCGAAGAGTACTACAAGAACGACTATCCCGATGAGGAAGACTCAGACAGCGATGACGGTCGTGTGCAATGTCTGGATTGAGCATCAGCTTATCTGACAGGATTTTCTAGACTTATTTCACGATGCCACGGAAGACGGGGATTTTGCCAGCGATCTTGCTGACAGCGACGATGACCAGAGATGAATATGGCTCCAAAGTTATGACTTGTTACATCAACATCACTGCATTTCTTTCAAGATCTGGATTACAATATCGAAACATCACGGACATGCAAATTTTCACCACGCTTGTTAGTATACGTGTTCCATAGATCCTTGGTCCATTGTTGTCGAATAGTCATCGAGGTTGACGTTCACGAAACAAATTGTCGCTCTCCGAGGACGCCGTCCAACCTGAGGGAACTCTTGTTACTCAGGCTTTTTCGTAGCTCGACCTGCACAGTTCAGCATACAATCTTGCTCCTCTTCTGAAAGACGTACCCCATCATCGTCTGTTGCCCTCTGCCACCTCTTTCGCTTCTTCCCGAAGCTCAGAAGACCCAGGAATGCCAACGTCGCCAACGACAAGATGGCCACGGCAAGCGTCAATCCGGCACCCAGAAATCCGGCACCGACCGGGCTAATGGGCGACAAAGCCTGTGAACGGGCTTGTTGCGCAGCGAGCGCAAGCGCACCACATCCTCTATTCTGTGAATTCCGACAGACGTTGCACCAGTCGGCTGTTGTGTTCACGGCAGAGCTCTAAACACGACGACCTCGAGTCAGCCCCGGCGCGTGCGTGCTGCGAAGGATCGCCGCAATCGGGAGGGCGGTGAGAAAGGTTGCTTACAGCTACGGCGTCGACGAACGCGGAGAGCGGAACGTCCCCTGTTTGGCCCAAGAAATCATATGTCCCAAAGTCGTCGGTTCCGTTCTTGAAATTGAGCCGAATCACAGGTTCACCCCCCGAAGACGGCCGACGTACTTCGAACGCCACGACGGAGGCATAGTCCACTAACAAAAAAGGTAGCCACGCCCAGTGGTCAGTGGGGCTGGAGGACAGGAGGTACGGTGGCATGGGGCTTACCGATTCCAGCGAGCTGGGGGTTGGCGGCTGCGATGCCCGTCATGTTGAACAAAGACAAGAAGGGCTTATAGGCGATGGCTGTGATCATCATCTTCGTAGGGTTCGTCGTGTTTACAATATTCCCGAACGCATTGAGAATGGAAGGGATGATTGCTTGACCGGCGACTTGGTCCAGATGCATGGGCTCAACCGGTAAGGGACCGAGATGACATGGTGCAACTCACTGTTCCCAATCCCAGACACGCTCTCGTCAGTGAAGACGTTGTATTCGTGCCAGTTTGCAAGAGCTCTTGCTTGTTCGAGGTAAGTAGGAGGAAAAGCGTTGGCGAACGTAGCGTTGTGAATGTTATTGACGTTCATATAATCAAAGACCTTATAGAATGTGTTGACTTCGAAGAATGCCAGTACTGCAGTTCCAACGCACGTTCCACTATAGGCATGTCAGACTTAATATTACGATCACACTGAGATGAGGGTTCATACCATGTTTTCTAAGCTGACTGAGCGACCGTCCAAGTAGGGAGGGAGGAGCTGAAGAAATTCAGCACTTTGGTTGGCCATTTGCTGGAACTGAGAAGAGTTGTAGAAATCGGTTATGTGCGCGTCAAATGTCTGTGATCGATTGAATACACTGTCAGAGGAAGAGAGTTATGGGATACCAACGTCACAGTTTAAGAAGCCTTCCAGCGAGACATCCAAGTCGGGGTCCACTGTATCGACTGAAGATTTGTTGGTGAGCTACCTCGACCACAAGTTATATTGATTATGACATACTGGGGATATACTTCATGATCAAGAATTGTTATTGGTCGGTCAACGTTGGCGAGGAAGTGGGACCACCGATGCAGATGTACGAACCTGATACCCCCCGAGCGGTGCGACAATCGTCGAACCATTCGCGAGCGTGATGTTATTATCGATCGTCGAGGGCCAAAGTCCTTGCGTGAGCGAAACACAAGAGTCATACACGACACCACTCTCGCCACCGAGATCAGCGCGTATGTAAACTTGAGACTGGTTGAAGAGGCCAGTGCTTATCCCGGGGATGTATGAGGAGGAAGAGGCATCCAGGTAGATCGATTGTAAAAGCTCGCCCAGTTGGAATTCTTGTTGCTAGCGCGGGTCAATGGGGGAGCTGTCTTCATGGCTGTCCGAGAGATAGACATGACGTACGTTTCCCAAGGGCGTAACTTGTGTTTCAGTCGCGGTGTACGTGGTCTGGCTTTGATAAAAACCTTGCCTATCTCCATGGCGGACGATGAGCACGACACCGAGGATTTGATTGTCATTTGATGCCATGATTAAATGAATATGGGAGATGGAGGGCCCACGAACGAAGTGTAGGGAAGGTGATTTATAGGAACCAAGTATGCGGGCATGACCATGGATGTATCTTACGCCTATGCACATTTAAAGGACGTCCATCTGATAGCGATCATCCCCACAAGGAAATACCGAAATCCGGAATTGCCCCCCCGTGGTCATCAGGATTGTCATGAGTGCATGGCGACCAGGTGTGCCATGGCGTGTGCATCAGAGCCGGCCGACAAGGGGCGATTCTATCGTCGTCCGAGCATTGATCACGTTAAAGCAACCTCCCCAGTCACCCAGAAAAGAATTCTGAGGATAATTCTGCTGCTGGCACTGACAGAGATTACCACGAGGAACTATTTTTATTGAGGATTCGCTCACGTTGTCCAGGGAAGGGGAGTCAAATGCCTCTCTCTGCAGAGTCACGGGCGGAAATCTCCCACCATTCAAGCCTGCCAATCTTGGACTTGACGCCGGAATTTTATAGTGCGAGGGTTTGATAACTCGACACACGTGTTGGTACTATTTCGATGGGCCAATCCACACTTGTGCGTGACTACTTGTCTCCGTGGCCACTGCCAGCACCAGTGCGCCTGTGCTTGAAGCTTGAACTTGGTCGTGGTACTTCAAGCCCAAGCACAAGAGCCCGGGCGAGGCTGACGGGGGATGTTGTACAAATACGTCCATCTTGGCAGCTCGAGCGGCCTGAGAAGCTTGCTACTTGTAGCGTAGGTCAGCGTAGGAGGAGAGACGAAGCCGAAGGACTCACATCCCACTGAAGACCAAAGATACCATCCAATTGTACGATCTTTTTGTTCTTTACCGCACTTTTGTGGGATCATCACTAGACTGCGGAAAGTAACCATAGTCGGAAGAAAACAGCGTCACGGGCAGGAGTCAAGTCAAGTCCGCAGAGGCTGACGATAGGATGTCGAGTAACATCGTCCAACCAACACTACGAAAGTTGTCATTCCAATTCTTGTCTCCCACGTCTCGTTGGGATTGGCGGACAGTTTTTAGTGCAGTGGTATTCCTCACCAGTTCTCATACCCTTATTTCCTCCAGGTTACACCGGGTATCCACCACGTAATCTCGCTTTGCAGTATGTCAGATTGACGCTATTTTGAATAGTAGTTTGAAACCGTTCCAAGTAGCATTTTCTGGCTGACCACCAGAAGTGTAAAAAGTGGATTCGGGTTTGAAGAAAGAGGTAGACAGGCTGTTATCTTTCGAGAAACCTCGTTCGACTCGAGTTATCTCTCCTGTACGGTCGGGTCAGTGGTACGTTAGAGCGGCCGAGGTGAATAGCTTCCGTATCAACCTTCTGTTGTTATTCAATCTTACCTGAAACTCATGAGAACCTGACCATCTACCAGAATGCAATCCGTGATACGTTGGTACCCTCCAGCGTTCGACATCCGTGTCGAGGAATTCCCTATTCCAAAGTGAGTGTGAAATACTACTTGGCGTGTTTTGTTGATCAGGGTCCCGATAAACTGTAGGATCGAACACCCAGACGATGCGATTGTCAAAGTCAAGGTATGTACTATCTTGTATGTTTTCTTTGCGGATTTTTGGATCCTGCTAGCTTGCGGGACTATGCGGTAGCGACTTGCATATCTATCGTGGTACTGGAGGGTTAACAGAGCCGTGAGCTGCCCAGTACTGTCGATGATCGAGATGTGATGAAAAACATGTTGACCAGTCTTGTCTGCGGGCACGAATTCATCGGAGAGGTGGTTACTCTTGGTGCAAGCTTTCAGCCAGGAACGACGGATCGACCCCATCTGTATTCTACTCTGAAAGTTGGAG
The DNA here is from genome assembly GCA_038088935.1 of Pulveroboletus aff. viridisquamosus. NCBI lineage: Eukaryota > Fungi > Basidiomycota > Agaricomycetes > Boletales > Boletaceae > Pulveroboletus > Pulveroboletus aff. viridisquamosus. The sequence continues at coordinate 14,071 of JBBPJW010000127.1, forward strand.
ACAAGGTCGTCTCACCGTTCACAGTATCCTGTGGAGAATGCCAGTACGTTATCGTGTCTTAAATTCCCCTTCACGCGGTCGTCACGAACGTCTCTGCTAGTTACTGTCGCGTTGGTTTCACTTGCAGGTGTATCAGGGGCCAACTTTTCGGGACACCGCATACGCAGGGGGGCCAAGCCCAGTATGTTCGGGTCCCACATGCAGGCGGTACCCTTTACAATCTCGAGGGGATCAAGGCTACGTTTGTGCACCCAGTCCGGGAGGCCAAGGAGTCAATCAGGAATCTAGCAGACTCGTCATTGCTTTTACTATGTGATATTTTACCCACGGGTGTATTCGCGGTCCTCCAGGCATTGAATCATCCGAAGACTTTGCCGATGTTGACTTCAAGACCATACCCTCAGATTTCTGGGGCCAACTTACCAGAGAGTGGCGCTTCGATCCCGTTAAAACAAGAAGATAAGGTGCTGACCATCGCGATTGTTGGTCTTGGACCGGTGGGAACGGTACGTCAATGATTGCTAGTCTGAATTGAAACAGTAGTTAATAACGTTACGTATGAGAAAGTGCGCGTTTATAGCGCTGCTGGACACGCTCTACGCGAGAGAGGTCGAGTTCCGCGTTGTCGCAATCGATCCAAACCAAACTCGACGAGAGAAAGTGGAAGCAATATATGCCAAGGTTTCACAGGCTTATGAAAAGCAGAAAAATGGTCGTTTGGAAGTGTCTGATATCGCAGCAAGCAGACAAATTGTCGCGAAATGGACCGAAGGCATCGGATGTAACGCAGTTTTGGAGGTGAGCGTCGTGTCACCAAGGACTTGAATTCGTGAGTATTCTCATAGCTCATGTGCGTGATACAGGTCGTCGGGAACACGAGTGCTCTTTTGCTTGCGTACGAGTTGGTGAGACCGTTCGGGTGCATTTCCTCGGTGGGAGTGCACGAAAACCACCAAGTGCCCTACACTGGTCGGGAGTTGTACAACAAGAACGTGTCACTTGATTTTGGGCGCTGCCCAGTGAGAGCGATGTTCCCCATGGCACTTGAACTACTACTTCGCAGGCAAGACATCTTTGGAGAGGTCGGGGGAGAGACGAGCCTGGTGGAGAAGGTCGTCGGGTTCGATGTGGCGGTGAAGACGTATGACGATTTCGACAAGGGACGATGTGGCAAGGTATTGTTCGATCCTTGGAGGTGAGGCGACCACGTTCCAAAGTTCCTCGACGGTGGTTTCTCTATTTACATGCCACGCCGACATATGTTTGTATGTACAGTACTATGTGATATTATCACGTGACTTGATCACGCGTGTGTCACGCGTCTTGCTGAGACCAGCCAGCACTTACGACTTGCGCTGACATTGCCATTCAGTACTGACAAGACGCCTCGCCCACAACCATCGAGCCAAGTTACCAGGCTCGCTTCTCTCAGCTTAACATATTGTGGCCATGCACATTAAGACTCTGACGATCCAGGGGTTCAAGTCTTGTTAGTGACCCCTCGCCGATCCTAACCACCCGAAACATTCACTGATTCAATTCAAGATCGCGATCAGACACAGATAGAACCATTTTCGCCTCAGCACAATGTGGTTGTTGGGCGCAATGGCTCTGGAAAGAGCAACTTTTTCGCAGGTTAGTCTTCGTCCTGAACACGCTTGACAGTGCCAAGCGCATGGGCATTAGGGAAGAATAGCGCCACTCTTTCATTTCGTAGAGATCGCATGGAGATGCGGGTGGGGTACTATGACGTTACATCCTTGCGCTCTGGTCATGTTTCGTGTTGAACGCCAGATGCTCACTCTTCATTAATAGCCATTCGGTTCGTTCTCTCTGATGCGTATACTTCAATGTCCCGCGAAGAGCGTCAAGCACTCCTGCACGAAGGTGTCTCAGTGACTACCACCCTATCTGCTTATGGCACGTCATCATCGTTCCTTTACATCCTTCTGCTCATGGATTCCATAGTAGAGATCGTGTTCGATAATTCGGACAACAGATTTCCTACTGGGCGTGAGGAAGTTATCATCCGGCGGACAATCGGCTTGAAAAAGGATGAATACAGTTTGGACAAAAAAAGTGCGAGCAAAGCAGACATTATGAATCTCCTCGAGAGCGCTGGGTTTAGTAAATCAAATCCATACTATATTGTTCCTCAAGGCAGGGTAATTCGCCAGTCCTCGCTACCAGTTGCGTAACCTGATGTGAGTTGTCATAGATAACTGCACTTACGAATGCAAAAGACCATGAGCGACTCGCTCTCCTCAAAGAAGTAGCAGGAACCAAAGTCTATGAACAGCGCCGTGCCGAATCCCTTCGCATTATGGCAGAAACGGATGCGAAGCGCACCAAGATTAACGAACTGCTCGAGTATATCGAGTCGCGCTTGGCAGAACTCGAGGAAGAAAAGGAAGAACTGCGCGAGTTTCAAGAAAAGGATAAGGAACGACGTTGTCTTGAGTATGCTTTGTACCAACGTGAGCTGGAAGAAGTTGGTGAAGCACTCGAAGAGATTGAAGAAGAAAGAAGAGGAGAAGTGCATGGCGCAAATTTGCGTCGCGAGCAGTACGATTCTCGCGAAAAGGAGATTCAGGTTAGCGCGATTCATTTGGTTTTGATTATGATATTTCATGCGCCTCGTAGCGTCTCGAGCAAAAGACTTCGCAAACCAAACACAACTTGTCGACTCTCAGCATTACCCGTCAAGACGCCCAATCTGAACTCTCTGACCTTGTTCGCTCACGTACAGAGTTAGAGTGTATTATCGCCGACCTACAATCCGCGGGTGAACGCGATGTTGGACGACGTGCTGAGCTTGAAAATGAACTGGCAGCTCTAGAGCAACAGATCCGATCAAAGGAAAGGGAGCTTTCTCAATTGGTTCCTCGATGGGTCGATGCCCGTGGTAGGGAATCTGTGGAGAAGCGTAAAATGGAAGAAGCACGTACCCAATTAAATGCCCTCTTTGCAAAGCAAGGGCGTGTCAAGCGGTTCCGAACCAAAGCGGAGCGGGACGACTACCTCCGACAAGAAATCGCTTCGCTCGACGAGTACCAGAACGCCAGGTCTGCTGTACTTGAGTCGACAAGACGGGATCTTGCGTCGACGAGAACATCGTTGGATAATATCACCCAGAGGATTGATGGCATTCAAGGTAACCTTGAGGATGGGAAACAGCGAGTGCGGACTCTGGGCGAAGAACTTGCAGAGCTCAAAGATCAACAGAGCGATCTCAGTGAACGACGGAAGGAGCTCTGGAGAGAGGATTCTAAGTTGGGTGGTGTTCTCGCTCATGCAGGAGATGAACTCAAGTCCGCCGAGCGCAACCTCGCTTCTATGATGGACAAAGTAAGTGTACCTATCCACATCATGGATGAACTTGTGTGAATACCTTGGTAGGATACAGGCTCAGGGCTGCGTGCTGTCGACAGGATCGCACAGAGGCATGGTTTGGAAGGCGTGTACGGCCCTCTATATCGTCTCTTCGAGATTCCGGATCCAACATTTAGCACTGCCGTTGAACTCACCGCTGGCAACAGGTAGACAACACATCTATGCAATCAGACTTCGCTGAATTTTCTTGATAGCCTCTTCCATGTTGTCGTCGATACCGACGAAACAGCCTCGAAGGTCCTTGATGTGATGTTGAAAGAAAAAACGGGCCGTGTCACCTTCATGCCTCTTAATCGTCTCAAGCCAAAACCTTTTACATCGGTCCCACCAGCTCAGGACGCTCTTCCCCTCCTTGACAAGATTCGATTCGATTCTATACACCAAAAGGCGTTCCAGCAAGTGTTTGGGAAGACATGGGTGTGTCGTGACTTGACTGTCGCTGCGGCATATGTGAAGAGTCACGGGGTCAACACGATCACGCTTGATGGTGACAAAGTTGATCGAAAAGGTGCATTGACTGGTGGGTACCATGACGTTCGGCGGTCTCGTGTCGAAGCCATCAAGGCCGTTGCCTCCTGGCGGACGAAATTCGACGGGGACGACAAGCGCGCTAAAGAGGTGAAAACCGAGATTACGCGGATCGAGCAGGAAATTACACGCATGACGGGCAAGATTCAGGTGTTAACACTCCAACAAGCGCAAGCGCGCGAGTCGAGGGAAAATTTCCTTCAGGACGTCAATTCATTGAGCAAGGAGCGCGAACGGCTGGACGCACGGGTGGTGACTCTCGAAACAGAGATCGGAGATCTTGAGATGGAGTTAAATGGCACGCATGCTCGTCTCCAGGGGTATCAACAGGAACTGTCGACTCCACTCACCCAGAATCTGACGGACGAGGAGGCGAACAGGATGGATGCGCTTGGTATCGAGGTAGAAGAGCGGAGAAGACAAGTACTCGAGTTAGGCAGGACGCGGTCCGAGGTGAACTGTTTCAGTTGATACCCCGTGATGGTCTGACGGAGTTCTTGCATGTCAGCTGGATGGCCGGAAGAATCTGCTGGAGATTGAGTTGAATGAAGGTTTCCGTCGGCGACAGCGAGAACTGCAAGTCAAACTGGAGTCTCTGGGTGAAAGTATGAGTGGTGACGACACATCAGCAGAGTCGCTCGACGCTCGTAAACGGGAGCTCCGATCTCTTAACATCTCAATAACGGCTGCGACCAAACGGTCTCAAGGTATGTATTCCTATAGCTCCTTCGTCCATCTTTTCTCAAGCAGTGTACACATGCAGATGCCGACAGAGAGGTCGAGAAACTCAATACGGAGCTCCAGGAACTGCGCTCAGCTTCGGAAAAAGTACAGCAACAGCAGTCGGAAGACAGTCGGAGCGTGACGAAACTACAAAAGAACACCGAACGGTACCTTGCCAAGAAGCAGATGTTGACGGCACGCAAAGACGAGTGCAATCGCAACATTCGTGACCTTGGTGTGCTGCCGGAAGAAGCATTTGAAAAGTATACCAGCGAGAAGCTTGATCGGGTTCGTGATTTGAACACATGCTTCCGTGCAAGGGCTGGCTGACGTGGGTTGTATCGTCAGTTGGTCAAAAAGCTTCATACCGTGAACGAAGGTTTGAAGAAGTTTGCCCACGTGAACAAGAAAGCGTTTGAGCAGTACAACTCGTTCACGAAACAGCGCGATCAGCTCTTGCAACGACGCGAGGATCTGGATAATTCTGCGACGTCGATTGAGGAGCTCGTGCAGGTGCTTGACCAGAGAAAGGATGAGGCGATCGAGCGGACGTTCAAACAAGTGGCGAGTAATTTTGAGGAAGTATTCGAGTGCTTGGTTCCCGCTGGTCGAGGCAGATTGATTATCCAACGACGCATAGACCAGGTTAGTTGAAATAAGTTTTCTTTGGACCAATCCATGCTCACCCCGATGTAGGACGAGGAAGCCATGGACGAAGCGGACGATACTCAACAGAGCACGATCGACAACTACACGGGGGTTGCGATCAAGGTATCGTGACTCGTTGGTGCTCCAGGACAGTAGGCACTCAGAAGGTTTGTAGGTGTCATTCAACTCCAAGGTTGACGAAGGTCTACGGATACAGCAGCTATCTGGTGGTCAAAAGTCGCTCGTCGCCCTCGCTACGGGTATGAGGGCTTGCTTTCCCAAATACTGATGTGAGTATTCACGTGCCATCTGCAGTGTTCGCGATACAAAAGTGTGATCCTGCCCCGTTTTACCTGTTTGACGAGGTATGCATGTATCCATACGAGTAGACATCCGGGCGTATTATCATCACACTGACAGATCGATGCCAATCTCGACGCCCAATACCGTACCGCCGTTGCAAGTGGGCGATCGCACTCCCTCTTCTCTCCTGTTCTCAGCCGGTTTGTTCCTAGACATGATCAAGTCACTTTCACACACTGCGCAATTCATCACGACGACTTTCCGACCCGAGATGTTGGTCACTGCAGACAAATTTTACGGTGTCTTGTTCAACAATCAAAAAGTGAGCTCCATCCGAAGCATCAAACGGGAAGAGGCGATGGAGTTTGTGGATCAGGTGCGTCGATGTTTTATCCGTGACGCTGTCGTTCGACTGGTCTGATTGTTGTGTGCCTTTTCCCTGGCTGCCAGGAGGCACAGGCACAATGAACCATCGGCAATGGGCTTGCTCACCCTCACGGATCGTGATGTTGGGATGCTTTCCATGTGTTCGGCACGTACTTCTTGGACGTCTTATTGTTATTGCTATCGTTTCTTGTATGCCATCAAGTAATTGGGTGCGCCACGCAGCCAGGAACATTGGCTCGCTCATGTGTTCTTCGACACGGAAACCCGACCGCACCTGAGTCCGCTTGATATTTCGGCGGTACTGCGGAGCCGTGTGATGTAAACTAGGCCCACCTTTGACGTAGCCTCGGTAAACACAGATCTTGTCATGATGATCAGATGCGAAGCTCAAAGCGCTCACCTCTTCATTTTCCTTGCCTGCCAAGGAGTTATTTGACGTCTGGATGGAAAACGAGTTCCGTGGAAGCTTTCTGTGAGGTACATCGTCGACTCAGGGGTACCCCTTGAGGGTGGGGACATTGACGATAGCGTATGACCCAACGTGAAGCGAAAAAGAAGGCGACGGGGCTAAGAAAATACTTGATGGAGAACGGCTGATGGTAGGATGGGGTTGTGGTGATGATTCCCGGAGCCCGTTGGCTTGATGGGCTGCTGAACGGGCAGCATGAGCGTCGGTGGGAACGAGTTGCGTGGTGCACCTTTTCATTCTTTTTGCTCTAAGGGACCACCACGAGGTAGAGGTAGTCAAGGTGCGCACAGCCACTGCTCACGAACCGGCAACAGCCGAATGTGCAGACGGCGAGACATAGCACCCACCACTTCGCGACGAACGAACAAGGCCGGATCTCACCAAGGTAAGGACCCTATGCCGTCGTTTATGCTGCCCAGAGACGCGTTCAGTACGTGGAACATGTTTGATGCTGAAAGGAACGAACGATGGAGATGGATCATGTGAGGTCTGGTTGGATGTGGGTCGAGGGTCGGTGGTTTACAGAGTGGCATTGCAGTAGCTGGCGCCTTTGCCCCGTTTCTGGTGCTCATTCACTTGCCTCCCAGACTCTGAATCATCGATGGCCACCACGAAGACGACAAAAGCAAAGGCAGCAGGTAGCGTGGAGCCCACCCGTTTTGCAGTTTCTTGGCCAACTGACGGTGTGACAGCACCAGCCGGCAAGGCCTCGAAAGATGCCAAGGCCAAGACTGCCAAAAAGGCTGCGCTGCAGGGCGTTCACTCACATTCATCACGCAAGCCCCGTTTTTCTGTGACGTTCCGCCGACCAAAGACATTAAAGCTTCGTCGCAACCCCAAGTACCCCCGGAAATCGATTCCGCACGCACCCAGAATGGACGAGTTCCGGACGATCATCTCGTGCGTGACTCTTATCTTATTCACCGAAGGCGGAGTGGGTGCTGATGCAGCATGAACGGCAGTCCTTTGAACACGGAGTCTGCGATGAAAAAGATTGAGGAGCACAACACGCTGGTATTCGTCGTCGACATTCGATCAAACAAGCGTCAGATCAAGGACGCTGTGAAGAAGCTCTACGACGTGCAGGCTGCCAAAGTGAACACGCTCATCCGGTAGGACACGTGTGTTGTCGATCGAACGGGTGCTGATGGGGTTGTAGACCGGATGGCAAGAAGAAGGCATATGTCCGCCTCGCAGCTGACCATGATGCGCTCGATGTTGCCAACAAGGTGATGTGTCGTTTCAGCGGAAGCGATGCTAGGCACTGACGGGTGCTGCAGATTGGTTTCATTTGAAGTGGAGTTTGGGCATGCGGTTGTTGATTCGATTATCCAAGCGTCCGTGTCTACGTGCAATACCATAAAGCTTATGCCACGCCCTCGTTGTGAACGTACCGTGTGTTTATGAGAGCTGGATTACCGGACGAAACGAAACGGTCGTGTGTTAGGCGACGTGTCCGTATCGAAGTGAGCTGATGCGTGATCGTCGCGTCGTGTGTATTTTTTTTTTTCGACCTTGTCATTTCATTCCGCTCGTCCGTCGCCAACGTCGTCGCCAAGGCAGGGCAGTCGTCTCCTCGCGGACTCCTCCTCTGCGACGCCAGGAATACGCCAGGACGTGTACTTGATCAGCACTTGTTCCCTACCAGCTGTCCCCTGCAGCGACTTCCGCTCGTTATCTATTTTCTGACACTCCCGCCCGTCCTTGCTCTTCAGCCTTAACATAGATCCCATTCATGTATTCTTCCATCTGCCTTGTCTCTCTCCTTGCCATCGTGTCCGTTGTCGATGCCTCCCGGTCCTCCCTGTCCAACTCTCATGCCAGGCGCTCCCTCTCCCACAAGCATAGAGACATCCTCAGTGTGTTATTTCCCCCCCTCCCCCTGCTCACACCCCAACGTGCTTCCATCCAGGTGACCTCAACGACGTCCTCAGCGGTATCGATAGCAACCTGATTAACTCTTCGACGGCCGCGCCTTCATCCGTCCTCCCTCCCACCTCAACCCAGCCGTCTGCTTCATCTACTCCCACTTCGTCGTGTCATGGTCTGTTGGGTCTTGGTGTGGGTTGCTCTTCACCGATACCAACCCCGTCTCCGACGACGCTCGATGCGACCTCTACCCCCTCGCCTGCGCCGACGTCCTCGTGTGATGGTCTTCTAGGCCTTGGAGTCGACTGCCTTGCTCCTTCGTCCACTCCATCGCCTCTGTCGACGTCTAACCAGCCATCCAGCATATCTATCTCGACGCCTGTGCCAACACCCTCGTGCGATGGTCTTCTGGGTCTCGGAGTTGGTTGCTCTGCCCCGTCTAGCGACGCACCTACGCCCCAAACATCCTCGCCTGCGCCTCTGCCAACGTCGTCTGCCCAGCCAATCACAGGATCTATCCCGACTCCTGCACCGACGTCTTCGTGTGATGGCCTTTCAGGTCTAGGAATCGACTGTCCTGCCTCCTCGAGCAATATGCCTACGTCCCCTGCGTCTTTGCCTACACTTCCGCTGATGTCGTCCAAGCAGCCAATCACAGGATCTATCCCGACTCCTGTACCGACGTCTTCGTGCGACGGTCTTCTAGATCTGGGACTTGATTGTCCTGTCCTAGCGTCTCCTACATCCTCGCACGCACTTCTACTGACGTCGTCTAACCAACCGACTGTGGGATCTACAGCGACTCCTGCGCCGACGTCCTCGTGTGATGATCTTCTAGGTCTAGGAATTGGTTGCTCTGCCCCGTCGGGCGATGTACCCACGTCTCTTGCATCCTTGCCCACACCTCCACTGACGCTATCTAACCAACCGACTGTGGGATCTACAGCGACTCCTGCGCCAACGTCCTCGTGTGATGATCTTCTAGGTCTAGGAATTGGTTGCTCTGCCCCGCCAAGCGATGTACCCACGTCCACCGCGTCCTTGTTGACTCACGGATCTACTCCCCCTCCTGCATCAACATCTTCGTGTGATAATCCTTTGGGTCTAGGATTCGGCTGCTCTTCATCAAGCAACTCACTCACGTCCCTTGTGGCCTTTCCGACGGATACAGATTCTGCTTCGTATCCCCCTTCGCCGACGACGACGGCTTGCACTGGATTCCTAGGACTTGGCCTTGGATGTCCCGCGCCTTCGTCGACATCATTCAGTCAGCTGACTGGATCGGTAATGCCCTCTCCAACGGAGTCTTGTAGTGGATTCCTAGGTCTAGGACTCGGTTGTCCTGCGCCATCAAGCACTCCAGCAAGCGAGCCTCCATCTGCCCTGCCAACCAGCATCATCGCTTCTGCCACGGATAGCCTGAGTACCATGTCCACGCCGACTACCTCCTGTGCAATCTTGGGTCTCTTTGGGTGTACAACCTCGACGCCCACTCCTACCGATACAGGGTGCGTGAGAGATATCACAATGTATTACGTCGTACTAATACCTCATTCCCAAGGTCGACCCCGTTGACAAACTCCTTACCCACTTCGACTGTGATAAATTTCAGTGGAACTATTTCCTCGAGTGCTACGACTCCGTCTTTCACTCGTACGACTACCAGGTCCGGTCTGACCCCCATTAATTCCAACTACAATTACTTGTCCACCATTTCCTCGCTTCTGGTAGACAATGCTTTGCCAACGACTTCTGACACGGCTTCCAATCCTGATCAGGACCGGACGACTTTTTCGTTGTTCTCGGCTGCTCCTACTGCTACCCCCTCTACTCCTGCTCTTCCTAGCGGACTGCCCCAATTTATCCTACCTCAACCGGAACTTGATACCACCACCATTCCTAGCGGCGACATCTCGATCAGTATTCTATTTAATGAGTCGCTCTGCTGGTCATTTGTGTCTCAGAATGTCGATTCTCCAGGGCAGATCTTTCAGAATATGCCTGTAGTGATAGCTACAGCTCTTGGCATTGGTGGTATGTTTTGCAAGCTGATATTTGATCTTTTGTTGAATTGATTTTGTGATAGCTGAAGGAGTGCTAAACTATCAGTTGTCGGCATATGAGCCCTCGACGTACACCGGGCCAGCGGACGTTGCCGAGCTCAAAACAGCTTGGAAGGGTTACTTAGCGAGCGACCAAGTTTCTGCACTTGCCAGTCTCATCTTGAACCAGAAATCTGCTTTGTACATGGGACAAACAAGCCCTATTGCTGCTGCCTTGGCGGCGTGTATTGATCCGAGCTTTCAACTCGATGCGATTCCAGGCCCGGCTGCCGGAGGAAGTAGTAACACCGGGTCTCTATCTGGTGGATCCAGTGTTCGCCAGGATGCGATTATCGGTGTCGTCAGCTCCCTTGGTTCCATCGCGATCATGATTGTTGCGTACGTCAGTTACAAGGCGTACAAAAGACGCCGCGCGCTTGCCCACAGGCGTATTCCTGACGGCGACGCCAACGACGATGCTGTTGGGGTGCGACCGGACGGCCAAGAGTTCGACCGGGACAGTGTTGGTGGTCAACGGCGGAGGAGCTTCTACTATGCTGAGGATAGCTTGCGGGGCTACCAGTCTTCGCGTGTAGATGAAGAAGGTTATGATCACCACGTCACAAGTATGCGAGAGCGTCGCATTGTTCAACCGGGCACAATTTCCACACCCATCCTGCGAGAGAGCACCATGAACTGGTAATCAATACCACCTTCTCCTTCTACGACCTTTTGTTCCCTCATACCCCTGTTCTTTCGACCTCATGCTTTTTATCTTCTGTTTGTTCGGTGGTTTCGGTTGTTCTTTTTCTTGTGTAGCCCTGGATTCTGTTGGTGCCTTGTTTGTGCACTTTCAAGGATGCTTAGGTAGGTCACGATGGGAGTCTGGCTTCGCTTGCTGCGGACGCGGTCGACGTTTCTCTCGTCACTGCAGGCGAGAGCCACAGTAGAAAGGGCGGGATGCGGGGTCGACCGCTGATTTGATGTGTAGTTGATCCAAATTGCAAACGGCGGGCTGGCCTGCACATTCGCAATCCCTCTTTTTTATTTTAAAAAAACTCCCCGACGTTTTTTCGTGACGACCCAACACGTGCGAGGTAGTTTCTTTTCCTTTTTTTTTTTCTTTTTGTTGAAAAAAGTAATTGTGGACAATTTTGTTGTTTCGTTCGAGTCTGTCCTTTTTCGCTATGTTAGGTTAGATTCTTTTATATACATATTTATGCGGTCTTTCTTTTTGGGTTATTCTCAAAAATCTGGTTCTAATCTGGTTCTTTCCCCCCGGAAATTAAAATGTGACCATGGCGACCTTTTTTCATTTGGAGTTTGAATTCGATACTCGAGAGATTTTTTAAAAAAAGGCGCGTACGTGGATTGCTTCTGTCGACAACCTTAAAACCGTGGGTGGCGGGTTAACGAAGCGAAAAAGAAATTCGAACGACGCAACAAAGAAAAAAAAAAAAGTTTCCTAGACCGCGTCTGCTTTATACGGCCCCGGACTTGGAAGCAATCGGATGCATGTCCACGACGCTCGCCAGGAACCGCTCGACGACGGCCTTGCCCCTCCGAAGATTGGTGAGCGAGATCCGTTCGTTGGGTAGATGTGCTCGGTCCTGTTGTTTTTGTTTTTGTTTATTATTATTTTTTGTGGATGGGGAAGACAGAGGGGGAAATAGACCCGGGGTGTGATCATCAGCGTTCCTCAATTCTCCACACACGCGTGCGTATGAAAAGGAACAGAGGAGAGCGGTACATACCGAGCTCTGACCGAGCGGGAGATGAAGCGCCTGACATCGAAACGCTTTCTCGAGGCAAGGAACGGATGGGATAGACTGGCCGCGCAGGGGAGAGGCAATCGTTAGTGGTGTGTGTCTGAATACTTGGTTTCCGGGAGAAAGGAACATACGCCGCCTTCACGGATGCGCAGAGGTTCGACACCCCATTCATCTCGTACAGCCGTTTCGAGTGCTTTGAACCACGAGTCGTCGAGGTCCCCTAGCCACCAGTCTGCAGTGTGATCGATGATGACCTAAGGCGGCCATAATATATGAGATGAGCGTCAAAACAAAAGTGGGCAGAAGACACACGGAAAGTTTGTTGGGCGATTGGAATACGTGGAAGGAAGCGTTGAGATGCGCGACCAGTGCACGTGAGATAGTCTCTAGATCTTGGTCTGGCACGATGCGCAGCGATAGCTTTGCTGTCACTCTTCCGGGAATGACAGTAGAATCTGTATCGAACAAGAAAAACGTGAATGCGACGATCCTACGAGTGGTTCGCATCGCAGGACTTACTTCCAGGGCCTGAAACAGCGATGTTGTGCACCGTGAGTGAAGGCTCACGCCACCGTGAAGAGAGGACGGAAGCTGGACTATGCGCTACCACCGACAATAATTCGTAGAGTCGCTCTTCGTCTTCAGTTTGAGGGCGGACACTGTCATCTAAGATCACGATATCAGCCGATGTGGTAACGAAGTCACCAGGAAATATGATCAACGCACAAAACCCTGGGATTGCGACTCCGCGTTGACCATCCGTTAGCGTTGCGAGTAAGCGAATCCTAGGATTCAAGTTTTTGATAAATGATTGCGCCATCAGATATGGTACCTACATGTCAAGCATAGGTTCTGTCGTAGCCCCTCCTTCAATGCCAGAATGTTGATCGGGGGCGTCACTGGTGATCTAGGTGATATTCAGGGTACAGACTAGGCCTAAAGCTTCTGACGACAGACCTCCAATGTGGCATGGACAACTCCACGCAATCCGTATGTGATGCATGGTGGGTACTCAGTTATCCAAGTAGAGTTGCTGCATGGATAGTTAGGACAGGACAGTTAATTATAGTGGGATGATACCTGAGTAAAATAGCATTAATGTCCCCGATTTGAGACTGGATAGATGAGAATACGTAAAGATGCAAAGCCATAGAGTCAAACCTTGTGTGCCGTGACGGCGTCCATGAATCCGGGGCTGCCCACCTCTTCCTCACCTTCAATCAGAAATACGAGATCAACACCAAGAGCTCGCCTCCTTAGCAATTCCGCGGCAGCACATGCAACAGCCATGATAGGACCCTTGTTGTCTGTTACACCACGGCCATACAGGTACCCATTACGGCCAGTGACAGTGAACGGATCTGAGTCCCAACCATCACGAGGAGCCGAGATGACATCATAATGTCTATCGAGATTATGAACGAGCAGACAAGGATAGAAGTAACGCAGCGTTACCCATAAAAGAGTATCCGATGCTTTGGGTGTTTTCCTTGCGTTCCGTGAAAGGTTGACAGGACCAGTGGACTCCTATGCTCGCCAGTAGATAACTGTCGAAGACCAGGGTCGATCACTAGTTATTGCATATAAGTAGAACCTTACTAGTGTTGACTCAGCACCAAGTTGGTGCAGACATTTTTTTAACCAGATGGCTGCCTGGCGGCAATTCTCGAGATGCAAAGGATCAGAGCTGACGCTAGGGATAGAGACAAAGGTTGATAGTGCATAAGTCATAATGTCTGCATACCAAATGTCAACAACATGGCGTTCGTATGAGGGTCCGCGCACCGTGAGCATCATCTTCATTCCCAGGCAGATTTTTCTCCGAAGGCGAGACGAGAGTCGCTTTTGATGGCGAGCCAATGTCCCAAATCTGGATGGAACGTGATGTGCGAGCCGGAGAGATGAGGTGGACGGCTTCCCTTCACAAACCCGTCGTTAGCCCCTGAGACCAGTACGAATCCATTCGCCTGAAAGGAATGGGTTACGACGGACGAGAGTACAATCCCTTCATGAGCGGTCCACGACGCAGTGCAGTTGAATGTAGACGACCATCGCTTGAATTCACGACGATCAGTTACCGAGATGTCCAGACTGCTCTATGAGCGCCGACCTGTATCTGGCCATTCGACGAACATGTATAGAGTTCTGAATTCACGGTGGATAGTGACAATATGTCGATATTCTGGAGAGCGTGATGAACTTCTGTTCAAATGCGTGAGTAGTGCTTTCACTGACCTCCTGGATTATGATAGTCCGGACCAGTGTCCTAGTCTCGAGATCGAATACCTGAACATATCCTTCCTGGCAACCCGCCAAGACAGTATCGCTCGTAACTGCGAGAGACAAGACCGCGCCATGGTTACACTCGAATGTATGATTGAGCACAGGACCAGAGGAAGTGCACGTCCATACCTAGTAAAAGATAAGCATGGTCACTCTTAGAACAACATCGAACCTACTTTAACTGTCTCGTCGCCACTGCCAGTGAGAAGGCGATAGCTCGCGTCGGGTTGAAATGCAGTGTCATCAGAATCTATTCTTTGAGGGGCCATCATCCCCATACAGTATACATATCCAAAATGCGCAGAATCGAGAACATTGGAAGCTGGAATTTCAATCACATCTTTGCAATAAGAGTTGGTGTTCAAGGGAGGGGAATATCTAAGGTTGCTTGCGAAGAGATCAGCAGGTTTATGAGTGTATTGTGGATAACTGTCAAAGAATTTGTGGACTTTCCGGGTGGGAGTAGATGCGCCAGAATTGATCTGTTCCTCAGTTTGCAGACCAAAACTGAACCACTGTATCGAAGTATTTTGACAGCCGAGATAAATAGTTCGTAGGACAGGGTTCCAAGCTAGAGAGAAGAGGTCGCCCGCCCCGGTCTCTAGATAGGGGTTGAGGATATAGACCGTGGCAAAGGTTTCTGTGGACCATATCTGATTGGAATCAGATCGTGGACAGTCTCTGCAGGAAAAAAAAAGCGCACCCTAACAGTACTATCGCCTACGAAACTTTAGAAACCTGATACGAAAGACGCGCAAGATTCGTACCCGAAGCGCTGAACAGCCATTTGTTGTAGTCTGCAAGTTCCAAGGCTAGTATGCTCCCCGTGTGACCACGAAGACTAGTCTTCAACGTGTAAGATTGCTTGTCCCAAACCTATTGACACTAAGAGTTGACAAGCAATGTCACAGGAATGTGAACTGACCGAAATATCTTCGCATTGGCCACCAACAAAGATGTGCTGAGCGTCGGCGGTGAGACTGAGGATAGACTTGTTTTCATCACTCAAAGAATGCAAGAGTCCGGGCGATGAAAGCGACGGTGCAGGTTTGCTGACGGAGGCTGCAACGTTTGTGAATTAGCAAGTTCCGGTGAACCACAAACCACGGGGAGAACCGACGAACGCCAGGGCACGTTGACATTCATCTTCCCTATCCCTTGATCAATGGTCGAAACCAAACGAAATGATGCGAGGGTGTCTGTTTTGATCCTAGCTAGCACTGTAGCACTCGAGGCGAAGCAGAGGTATTAGTGGTGTCACTTCTTCAAATCGATGAGGTCTTCCGTTAACCACCACCAACTGTGCCACGCCCCAGGTGCAAATGGCGTCAGAAAAAGCAAGACTGGCGAAAGACAGGGTGAGTGACGACAATTCTCATCGGGCTCTTACTACAGTAACAGTTGGCCAGGGGAACGCGGCATTCAAGGTTGCTGACTATCCCACTGCGATCGGCCACTACACCGACGCAATCCTCGCCGATAGTAGCGACCCTACGTTCTTCCTTAACCGCGCAGCGGCGTATCTCAAACTAGGCAAGTACGTCGTTAGTAAACTCATCCCAGAGCCGCTCCACGCGGCTGATCAGCTGCTCTCTAGATTCGAAGACGCAGAGAGGGATTGTACCAAAGTTTTGGCGCTGAACCTCAACAACGTTAAAGCACTCTTCAGAAGGGGCCAAGCTCGGAGAAACCTTGGGAACCTGGATGACGCCCAGGCAGGTATGGAACAGTGCTCATCACAACAGACGGTCGCTCATACGTTTACAGACCTGGACAGAGCCCTCGCTCTGGAACCTGCAAACGAATCGGTAAAGAATGAGATATTTGAACTTGAGAAGCTATCACAGCAACAGATGCTTAAGCAGTGCTCCAAATATAGCGTAGGTCTTTATGACTTTACCCCCGCAAGGACGCTGGTGAAGGGCCGGCTCCTCATTCGCAGGTTGCTGACACGACGAAAAAAGTCACCCCAAAACGACGTCGGATTCCCATTGAGATAGTCGAAGGTGATATAACCCCATCTCACAATGAAACACAGATCGTTACACCCTCAGAGACAAAAGATGCGAATCTATTTCAGCCAGTTTCCTCGCGCAGACTGAAGCAAGAAGGCGAGCAACCCACAACACAAGTACCACCCTCCGAACCGTGGACATATATGGACGCCAAACAGGCGCGGGAAGGGTCTAAGCCTGTCAGGGTATCAGGCGGGATATTTCGACACACGGGGAACCACACCATCATTACCAGGACACCAAGCGAGACCTTTTCTTCCTCGCGAGAGTCTGCCCGACGATCGACTCCAAGCGATACGAGTACGCCACGGTCCCCAAAGCCGCCTACGACGCTTTTTCAATTTACCAAGTCGTGGGAGTCCTTGCAGTCCGACACGGATAAATGGAATCTCATCCGTGTGGGTTGGCTCTCTCGCAAAATACCTCAAATGCTTATGTTATTTTATCCAGACAATTTCCCCATCTTCCATCCCAGCACTATTTCAAGTCTCGCTGGATCCCGAGTTGCTTAAATCTATTTTGCACACGTTCCAGGTTGTGCTGGAGCAAGATCCAGCCTCGGACACGAGAGATAGCGTGCGAGATTACTTGTTGGCCTTCACCAAGGTGCAAAGATTTGGGACGGTGATGCTGTTTATGGACAGACAGGAAAGACAGCTATTGGAGCTGCTACGCGAAAAGGTGAACTTCATACGTTCGTAAGGCCAAGTGTATATTGCATCTCAGAGTAACTCGGAAAACACCATGTAGTATGGTTCATCGCCGTGATCTGGTCATGGAATCGTGTGACGATGCACAGTCAGATTAGAGCTCGACTGTTCCAACGACGGCGCCCACTCAGGAGCCGCGGTAAGGTGCAAGTGCGGGCGGGGTAAAGTGATATGTCCGTCAGCTATCTGTTTGATTCGATACACCCTTTTATCTTGCCTTGCGCTGCGTTGCTCTTTACTAGCAGACCTGAAGTAGACAGAATACTTACTTTTTTCTAGTCGGGGAATAGAGGCATTTAATCTTGACTCCTGCGCCGCCCTGTAGAGCCCAGCCGTCTTCGTAATCGCTTCAGAAGCGCTGGTCCCAGAACTTTCGTTGAATTCTCTACCTGGATCCAGTGCAGACAGAGCCGCACGTCGACCTACCGTTGATCCATTGCCCAATCCATTATCCCCATTAGCGATGCCTTCTCAATCGGATGAGTCCCATACCGAGGGGAACGGGCACGGCGGCTCGACTCCAGCGGATGCAAGTGCACAGGGTCGAACGCTTCAACGAAGCCCGACGGTCACAAACGAACACGCCAGACTGCTCGAGCAGTTCAAAAAAGGCCTCGTCCAAGTTGGCCTCTATCGACCTGGGACAGACAGCCCGGAGGTACGGGCAAGCCATGACGACGTGACCCTCATGTGCGTCCGTCCCCCCGTTCTCCGACAGCCCCAGGAGTTGAGCACGCCAATTTACAAAGGCGTTTTCTGCGCGCACGACGGTTCGACCTCGGCAAGGCGGAGAAGCAATTCGCCCGTGCAGAGGCATGGAGAAGGCAGTACAACGTCGACGACCTGTTCAAATCGTTTGACACTGCTGAGCTCGAGTCGGCCCGGAGGTTTTATCCACGCTGGACTGGGCGGCGAGATAAAGTACGGCGTTCCTCCGTCTTTCTTTTCATTTTCTTGTCCGATGTGGCTCAGTATTTTGACTTTTGGTTGAAAAAAAAAAAAATTCCGTGATCGCCAGGAGGGTCTACCTGTATATGTCTACCGGCTAGCTTCCCTCGACAGCTCGCTGCGCCGCGAGTTGGACGCAGTTCCATCCGAGAGCCGCTATCAGCGTATGTACGTTGGGCCCGACAACGCATCCCGCCCCGTGAGTCGACTAACTGTCCCTTCCACTAGTGTCGTGCTCTACGAATGCATGGCCCGTTTCGTGTTACCCCTCTGCAACCATTTACCCCACGAACCACTGACGCCGGTGTCGTCCGTGACGACCATCGTAGATCTGGCGGACGTCACGCTGGCCACCATGTGGTCCCTCCGGGGTCACCTTCAACAAGCATCCACGATGGCTACCGCCAACTACCCGGAAACACTGAGTACCATCGCTATCGTAAATTCTCCGCCGTTCTTTCCTACCGTATGGAATTGGGTCAAGGTGCGCGCTTGAGACACCCACCCCCCAGTCATATGTCGGTCGTTGACTTTGCACGACATCTTCCGATTTGCTACTAGGGCTGGTTCGACGAGGGTACTCGTCGAAAGATTCATATTCTGGGAAAGGATCCTGGTGGTATCCTTCGCGAACTGATCAACGAGGAAGACCTGCCAGAGTCTTATGGGGGTAAATTGAAATGGGTCTTCGAGAATGAGCCATACTTGGATAATGAGATCCAGAAGGTCATCGGCGAAATGCCAAAAGGACCGGTCAATTTCGTTGGTGGTAATGTTCTGAGACCGTAACGATTATGCACTAGATTAGAGATAGAGCTCGCATACACACTCGAAAGCTGTATGTAATCCTACTTCCAGAAGATGGTCGGGACATCAAAGGCCCTAGTACATCCCCGTTGGTATTTGCCCAAAAACAGTACAATACGTCAATGCACAGAGGATAATGATATATGCGCCTGCGAAACGAAACTTCAAGGAAGACAACAAAAGCTGTCACTCAGGGTCGTCTTCGGGTTCGGCGACCACACCGTCCTCATTCCAGATCTGAAGGAACTACACGTATAAGGAGTGTCAGTGATCGGTCCACACATAGTGAGGCACCTTATTCACCGTCGCTCTTTGAGCTTCCAAATGCTCAGGCAGGATAGGGGGTGACATAACGAACGGTAGACGGTTCCAAGATATCGGAAACTGATGGCGTTTAACAGCAGGTTTGTCTCCAACAGCGCTCTTCTTTCCTGGAACGAACTTGCTGCATCTCCTGTGGCATGGTGAGTCAAGACAATGAAGCTTACAGGCTGACTTACTCCTCGGATAGACCATACAATCCTTTCAAGTGGGATTTCAGCAGCATCACAACACAAATTATAATCGAGGTTCTTATGACGTTGATGTCGAGGTTTGGCCCTACTGGAGGTTGTGGTGTGGAATTCTGTAACTCCGATAAGTGGGTCGTAGGTAATGCCAGTCATTCGTCTCACCGTCATATTGGACTGCTGTTGCGGTTCATGGAGCTGGGCGAGTAAGTTTGAAGGAGAAATAACTTCTATAAGTTGCATCCCTGAAGTGGACAAAATAGAGGTAAGGTGCTTGATGACACTGAGAGTTTCCTCCTGGGTCTTGTAGTCTAGAGTGGCAAAGTTTTCAGCCATGTAGCGGGAAAAGTCGACGTCATCCTGGAGTAGGTTGCTCAGAGTGAGAAAGATAGAAGGTCCCAACTGGTGCATCTTCACCTGTGATGATTTCAATGCGGTCGGGATGTCGAATGCTTTGACTAACGCTTTCAGGAAATCCTGTCGAGGTGCCCTTTTTTCCCGAATCAGTGAGTACCATCGCTGCAACAAAGCGCTTGGCTCGGGTTGCATACGATAACCTGCAGTGGTCAAATCAATACTGTAAAAATAGTAAATAAATCGAAAGACCACTGACCTTGCACATTATTTGGTGAGAGCACCTTCTGGTAATCGAACGACTGCCTTGCGCTGACGATAAATCGAGCATTGAGGAGGCTCATGTGTTTGTTGTACAGAATGGCATGTAATGCATTTGCTCGGACGCTCGTTGCTACGATAGGGCTCGTTTCGAGGGCAACAATAATCGGGAAAGACTGTTGTTTTTAGTGGCATCCACAACAGACGATGGCATATATACATACCTGAAGGGGGTGTGCAAGCCCTTGCTTGACAGTGAAGGTCAAGATATCGACAGCAACAGCCTGTATCTGCGGATTCTGAGAGAGCGCAGCGTCCAAAATAGGTGAAATATAACGTTGAACGACTGCAGAGCTAACCCTAATCAAGGAGCAGGCTCGCCGTCATCGCGGGTGTCCAGAATAACCACTCTTACCCAGAATCTGCGAATCCTTCTGTATTCCCAACGAGTTCTGCCATGTCCACAACACCATCACCTTTTCCTTGTCCAGAGCCTGAAAGAACACGTGTCAACACTGTCAACATTTTACAGTATGCATTACTAACTCTTGTGCTGTTCGGCGTGCTTCGCTGCTTCAGAAACCAGAAAATCCTGCATGATTCTCAGTAACCTTCCACGGCTCTCTTCATCAGAGGAAGCGAATATCGCATCCATAATTCCAGCGGATCGTTCCAGCGTCATCAATGTAGGTTGAGCACGGAACAAAAAGCCTTGCAAGGGATTCCATAAGGTCAGTCACACAAGAATGTGGAAACGCACCTAGGCACTGCAAGATTCGTCCCTTGAGACCAGCATCATTATATTTCGCATAGAGGGAGAGAAGGCTATTATAGATGTGTTCCACAATAGGTCCCTATCACAGGTAGTAGTTAGATGAACTGACACCATTCCGAGTATAAGTACCTCTGAAACACTGTTTAACTCGGTCGCAAATTCTGTGAAAGATAAACTTCCCTCTTAAGCATAGTCAGCATTATACTCACCGGGTCGCTCGACACGGAGATGGTCAAAGTCACAGTGTTCTCCAAGTAAGGATACAATAAAGATGAGGATAGATAACGTCCGTGTTTCAATAGCGGTCATTGTCTCGCTACTGCGGGCGATAGCTTGCTGGAGGCGAGCTGAGAAATGCGTGAGGTTCAAGGAAATATTTTGATACAAAGGTCCCACCATTGCACGACTTTAAAAGAGCGATGAGTCGATGGAAGTCATGCGTAAGATGTTGTACAACCCCACACATACACGCAACGCTTTCTTGTAGGCACTAGGTAAAAAGTTAGGCATGTTCGATTGGACCTGTCAGCTTAACCCACCACCACACCACCAACATTCGACGGCTTCACGATCATGGGTTGCAAGATTAATTGTAACTCCTGGCCAAACTTAACTGCAGTTTTTGGCATATGGGGAATTGATATCCGGAAAACTCGGAGCAAGTAATCAGTCACGGCCAGCTCCTCGGGCTAATTTATGAAATCAGGGTACGTTGCACCAATTAACGAGTTTATACGAACGGAAGCGGGGTTCTTCAAGTATGGGAGTAATGTAGACGCGTTACTACCAGATAATACAGACGGGTATGCAGTTGCAAACAGATAGAGGGTTCTGACACAAGATTGAACGGTCTGGAGCACAAATTAGCCTAATAGTAAGATAAAGTCTTTATGAGCAACCCGATACTTACGAAACCAGGAAGATCGGAAGCATCGACAAGACCATCAATCAATGTTTCACATATTTCAGAGTACTTCCCATGCATGAAGGGAGCGTCCGCAGGATTTGGACTCGAAATAATCTTGTGAAGGAGGTCTTCCAAAGGAGATTGCTTATCCTTAAAGTAAGCAGACACACTCATAATAACAGACACTTTCAGGAGCAGAGAGGTCTTATCCTGAGCACCACCCACTGAAGATGATTTCCCTCTGAGAGTGACAGCCTGTGATGGTGCGGTTTGAAACCATAACTCCTCGACAGTCTTGACGGCGAGGTCCTTGACAGTGTCATCCTCATCTAACATTCGCAACACAAGCTTTGTGCAAATATCGACGCGACGCTCCATGTCCTCAATAACGCTGTAATACTGCTTGAACAATTTAATCACTCGCTTCCGCACCCCAAGGCCGGTGTCCTGTGGCATCAAGTTCAGCGAGTCGTTGGTGAAAAAAAAAAGATAAACAGGTACCGCTATGCGGTCAGCAATTCTTGAGTAGTAATCACCGACAACTTCAGGCGATTCTATCATATATCGACCGATCAACTCAACGGCAGCATCCCGGACAGCCGGAGAAGAGTCTAGAAGGTGTCCTTCGATGGCTCGTCGTACGTTCGCCTGTCTTGTATCAGATACATGTGGGCAGTAATATCATGTACATGCTTACCGTAGAAAGAATACTGGAATCGCTGGTCACGATCTGGCCAAGAGCCCGCAGTGCTTTGGTCCGCATGAACACAGGGGGCGCCTCCAAGGCCATCAGCACCACGTTTAGTATGGGCCCAAAAGAACTCCTAAGATTTTGCACCGTGCCGATTTCTTCAGCAAGCAGGTCAACGCGAGCCGCTTCTTCTTCGGATCTAGCAAAACCTAAGTTAACGAAGTCGGCTGTATTGGTACGAACGTACCCAACATCGAAAACGTCACTGGAGCGGTTTGTCCATACTTCAGACAGGGCACTACGAAGCCTCACACAGAGAACGAGGACCGATGATTTTTGTGCATGTCCAATATTGTCTTCGGGTAGAGAACCACGCAGCACTCGTAAAGCACTTGCTAGTTCATGACCCCACATCGCAGAAGTAAGCTCGCGGGCGCCCTGACATCGGCAAATTGATGTAGCTCCAAACTACATTATGAACAGTGACCTACCTCATAAGCTTGATCATCGGAAGAACGTTTCACCAGGTGAAAAGATATGGCCTTGTGGCGACTCAGGAGATCGTCGAAATCTTGTACATTCTCCGTCAAAAGAATCTGGGAAATCAGTCTGTAAGGCCAATTTCTCCAGGATATGACGCACGTACCTCGTCGAGCGGGACGGGTGGATTCTTACCACACCGTTCCCGCACCCATATAACACTTGATCGTAACCGGGCAGCGACAACTCCCAAGTGATCTAAAGCTATCGCCTTGGCTGCATTACTATCTATCTGAACACTCGTTTTCACGTCATCCAGTGAGGCCACCTGAGAGAAAACAGCTACTAAATCGTATGGCTAATAGTGTTCAAACAAATCATACCATGAATTTACAGATCACGCTCAAAATCAAGCTTGCTGCTGGCCACTCCGGCCAATATAGTACAACCAGAAGGTCAGAGATTAGGTTGTCGAGGATGATTCGGTACTCCGCTTCGTTCGAGTTCTTTGTCAGCTTCCCTTTCCCCGACCTAAACAAGTATGAATGTAGGCGAGTGGATCACAAACAGGGACTACCTCTGCGTGAGAAAGAGAACAATTGTCTTCGCTGCATTAGTAGCTGAGTCTAGGCCAGACATGTAGAGTTGTATCTCCTAGTGTGATGAGCATAAATGAAAAGCAAGGTACGGTTTCTTACACACTTCTATGTCCTGTTCATCGAAAACGACGTCTTTGCGTCGCTCCGTCGTATTGTCCTGAATCTGCAGCACACGACTTTGACGAGCTTTTGAAATCTTTCGGGCGGCTATTCGGACATCGCGTGCTGATGTCTGTACGAGTTGAAGAAGTAGGGCGGACACTGTACGTATCGAACGGCCGTCGCGCAAACTGCACATGTGTCATGAACGACAAAGTATGGGTAGAAATAAATGCTAACCGGAATTGTCCAGCTCTCTTGTGACTGTTAGACAACTTTATAAGTGAGGACAGAATCTCTTCGATGATCCATGACCGTTGATCTTCGTGATTCGCAAAGACCTTGGAGGGATCAGCTCAGTCAAATTCTGGTATCAACAGAATGCTCACACTTCGAATGATTGAAAGAGCATCAAGGCGAAGACCTCTCATGGCACTGTTTCCCAATGTGCTTAATACAACATTTTCCCGTTTACCCTTTGCGTCATTTTCGGCAGACTCGACAACAAAGAAAGGTCCTATAGCGATATAAACTGCCTGAATAATGATTGCGTCAGACATGCTAATCCCATCTGCCGAAAATAAGGAGTTAACGCGGGGAAGGGCGGCGGCGAGGGCTTGAAAGAGTTCGGTAAGTAGCCTTCGTAACTCTCCACAGCTGGAATGCGTGTAGCGAAGTAGGCAGTCAAGTTGTGGGGATGCTGCTCCATTGACTCCTGTGCCCTCCACAAAAGGATACACGATCATAGTGAGCTGATTCTTGACAGTACTAAGGCATGTTGTGATCAACTCCTCTGAGTAGAGCTAGTGTGCATCTGAGTGGATCGAACAAAGTCTCGAACTAAAGTCACGGACCTGTTTTGTGAGATTCTCACCACTCAAGAGCGCCATACAACATTCTGCGGCTAGGATGCTATCTCGAGAAACTTCCAGTTGAACGGCCAGCTCCTGCACATCGGAGTCTGTAAGTTGTTGGGCATGCGAGTCATGTACGGTGACACCATTCTCCTGTGCATCTACACCATCCACTGGAATCTTTTGGCATTTTTTTGACTTACTGGGTGACGAGGGTGCAATAAGATGGTGAGTGGAAGTCCGCAAAGGATCCAAATCTGCTCCTGCCCGGATTGAGCGCTCCAAAATCTTCATTAATTTCGACAAAACAGCTGTTCCGATATCTCCAAGTGTGTCTCGAGTCTTAGACCCAGAACTAGCATTGGTGACACCTTCGCGTGTTGTGCGTCTAGATCTCTTGCAGGGACGAACCAGCTGACTAACGTATTTTGTCATTTTCTTTATGATGCTCGGCTGGAGATGTGGGTGGTTGCAGTCCACCGTAAGGGAAGAGAAGTACTCCTTTGGGAGGTCAGCAGGTTCGATATCAGCTGCAAGAGAGTCTTCCGCCTCGAGAATGTCTTCAATCAACGTATTGAGCTTCTCAAGGGGGACTAAAAGGTAGGAAGTCAGCAGGCTAATTCCAGAAGTATAACTAAACATACCTCGTTCATCCCTGTCTCCAATACGCCGAGCGGAGGACGTGGCACTAGCATGGATATCGTGGTGAAGATAACCACCATCGTCGTCAGCAGACTCGTCTCCAGACGTCGGGTGGGCAGCATATTTCGAAGACTTTACTGAAGGTGTTTTCCAAGTAGGTACGGGAACGCTGACATATGCTAGAACTTGGCGGGAAGACTTTGACGACTTATGAGACGGCGTTTCACTTGTCGACCTCCAGATAGAAGGCGAGTTTGTGGGACTCGTTGTATGCATGCGCTTCTGCGAAGGGGTGATAAGTTCATCTGGAGATTTACGTTTTCTAGGGGTTACAGAAGTTGGGGCGACAGTTGGGACTGGAGGTGGTCTCGGAGGCAGGGAGTCAACCTTTGTGGGTGAATGCTGAGGAGCACTGGCTGGCTGATTGGGCTGTGGGATATTGGCTGGCTGGCTGGGCCTTGGAGTGTTTGCTGGCTGAATTGGCTTTGAGTCCAAGAGCTGGGCAGAGCGATTAAGAAAATCCTTAAAAAAGGGGCCTGATTCCTCTGGCTTATAGATACGCTGCTGTGATTTGACTTGGCTGGGGTAACCGAGAGCGAACGCGAGCGAGGAGGACGAGGAACGGATACCAGGCGGGGGTGGAGTTGGATAGGCCGACGTTGGATTGAAACGCTGGAGAACCGAGTTGGCAATCACCGGCGGATGATAAGAAGAGTCGGAGGGCGCAAGGGTCCAAGAAGAGGGTGCTGAGAAATTGTACTGATTGACGCTACAAAGACAGGGAATGAGTTGGCCAGATAGGCAGGACAGATGAGCACGCACGGGGCCCCATAAGAAAGGTATCGAACCGACTCATCTCTGACAGTCTGCCAATACTGAGAATGCTGGGGAGGCGTAGAAGGGTCGGAGAGGTAAGAAAGCTCTCGAGAGTACTCTGAAAAGGGAGAGTTGGACGAAGGATGTGCCTGATAGGAGATGGCATGGAAGGCAGAGTAATTTGCATGTGTATAGGTCGGCGACGGGACGGGGGTGGAGAGATTGCTCATATGCCTCGTCACTGTTTGCATCTGATCAGCATGGACAGCATAGACAGACAAACGATGATACCATGTGCAGACGGCGTTGCGGAGGCAGACGGGTACGCGGCAAACAGCCTGTGGGCCTCATACACGGCATCGGGGACGTGTCCCTGCGCGTGCGGGTGAAGGGTACCATTCGGGGTCGGGTCAGATGGGTACGCCTCCTGTGACCTGTGGCCGTTCGCATACCACTCAGAATGGCCGCTCATCCCAAGTCAGAAGTGAACGGTCGTGCCGTGTTAGCCGTCGGATTACTGTGACGCAACGTGTCACAGTCACATGGCAGTCACATCTAGCTAGCCAGTCCTCCTCCTCTTCCTCGAGGAAGCGCCCTCGAGCTCTGCTTGGCGCTTGTGCCTGATCCCGGTTACCCTCATAACCTCCTTTCGCTTCCCCTTCTCCTTCTCTATCTTCAACTGCTCCTCCTTTGTGATCTTCTTCCGGTGTACCTCCTTCCTCTCGTTTTGTTTCTCCTTCCGTCTCGCAACCTGATCCTTCCGCAGTGCTCTGATCTGTTGCAAAAGTGCAACCGCTCTCTTTTCCTCTGGCTCCATCACCACAGCACGCTGTTGCATATATGTCTTCTTGCTCTGCGCTCTCATCGATCTCGGTTTCGATGCATACGGTAAAGAGGCTTGCAGTTTTTTGGGTATCTTGAGTGGATTGAACCGTCGCGGCAGGCGTTCGACAGGCTTGTAGTGCGAATTGATGTTCAAATGCGTCTTGATGCCCTCATCTCGCCGCACTTGGCCCGTGAGCCGCATACCTTGCCACCGCGACTTATCCGACAAGAGCAACGAGGTCACCGGATTATAGAACTGGCGAGGTTGGACCGAGTACCATGCCCGCAGAAAAACAATGTCTATCATCCTGTTTATTGGACCTGTCACGCCGACGTCAAGGATGACCACTTACCACTCTTGAGTACTTTATCTTCAAAAGTCGCTCGGAATGTACCCTCTGGTTTCGAGAGCGCTTTCTTCACTTGGCCTCGAATGCCTGAGACGGTCCGAATACTGGCCCCTTCGAATTTCGCGACTTCGAGTGCGCTCGTAAACATGTCTTTGATGAATGCGGTGTTTTTGAAAATCTTGAAGGGAACTCCAGTAAGCTTCAGTTTTTTCACTATTTTCGTCGACCGGTCGACATCGAGTACGACGCCCGTCGCCGATACCCTGAATCCAGCACTATCTCCTTGCAGTAAATTGAAAGCGCAGAAGCCACTGTTTGGAAGAGCAACAGGACCATAAAACGTGGCGTAACAGTGCATATGTTCAGGAGTGTACTTGAGCATCCGCATGCGGATGGAGTGATCGTCGAGAGAGTATATTGGCAGTGTCTGGAAACGTCGCCATCCGAGTGAAAAGATAAGTGGGTCGTTGGTCTTCAGGGTCTTCGCGAACCAACGGTGCCGCTTTATGCGCACTTGAAGGTATCCAAAGCGTTCCTCTGCTGGTAATAAGCCTCCAACAATGATGGGGTAATGAGGATCAAAGTTCTCGATCATCTCACGTGGGACGGAGGAAAGTTCAATACGGACATAAGTTCCTGGTCGGTAACCTTCCACCAATGTACGCGTTTCGCCATCAATATCTTCAAATTCTGCTCGATTGAGTTGGAGTTGGCGATACAGTTCATCCTTCTTTTCGTCATAAAAGTCCATCTTATCGCCTTCTGGGTCGTCGTATTGCTCATCAAATTTACGCTTGAGTGCCTCCTTTTTGGCAGCGAGTACTGCGGCACTAGCGTCGGCGGTCTTGGATTCTTCATCCTCTAATTCGTCTTCGCCTTCCTCTACACCACCGGCGGCGGATTCATCTCCGGTGATAAAAAGCGAACGTATCGACTCGAGAT
The DNA here is from genome assembly GCA_038088935.1 of Pulveroboletus aff. viridisquamosus. Classification (NCBI taxonomy): domain Eukaryota; kingdom Fungi; phylum Basidiomycota; class Agaricomycetes; order Boletales; family Boletaceae; genus Pulveroboletus; species Pulveroboletus aff. viridisquamosus. Next base: position 42,072 of record JBBPJW010000127.1, read on the forward strand.
TTTCTTCGTCCTCCCATCTCTGCAGACTCTCAAGTGATAGTGGCTCTTTGGTCTTATCAAGGTCGTCGTCACATGGTTCAGTTATTTCTTTGGGATGGAAAAAATCGTCGTTTTCATCAAGCTCGGTGTCACTGCTTGCGAAAGCGAGATCTCCGTCCGGCTCCCCTGAAAAATTCATCATCGGTCTCGTGGCGTTACGCCGCGCAGCGTGCCTATTGTCGCCGCGAGACGCCGCCGAGGTATTATCCTCGTTGTCGCCATAGTCCTCGGCAGCGTCCAAATTTGGCTCTTTGCCACTGTCCGAGGCTACCTCATCTTTCTCACTGTCGTCTCCGGAGTACTCATCCAATGAATCATCATCTTCGTCATCGTATCCTCCCTCGTATGTGTCGCTGACGTCCCACGCGTGGGACGTTGAATTAATGCTGAGGTTTTTAGACGAGGACCCAAGCAATTTGATTTTACTCCGAGAGATGCCATCCCCGAGGGTAGCGTCAACGTCCTGGAGACCAATGACCATCTGTTCTCCCTCGCCTTGTGGCGCTATATGAGGTGCTAGAATGAAGGCGTTAATGAGTGGCTTCGCTTCATGACGAACGGCCTACAATCTACTTGCCCACGGGTAAAGTTACCGGGAACATTTATCCAGACCGAGTCTTTGTCATACATGAGGCCTCCGACGTCGCTCATCGGTGCATACACGAGTAACTTCTTTTTTTCGCTTAGTTTTCTCCGTTTCTCCGAGTCTGCGTCAGGGAGGGGGCAGGGGTCTCCTAGGGCAGTGACAGACGTCGTATTGAAGTCTCCGACACCAGGAATGTGAATTTTCATGCTTTGACGGAGGTTGGTACCCCTCAGGTAGCCGTACAACGTGATTGTTCGATCACATTCACCTTTCGATGCGCGAATTATTTCGCGTGACGTGAGATCTTCTATACGATCTGCCAAAAGATATGGGTGGCTATTTCGGAATATCAGGGGACGAAACTTCATCACGCTAATGAATCGAGAGAGGTTGAGGATTTCGGTGTCGGGATACCGCCCGTTGAGGACACCGGAAAAATAGAAAAGTTTTGCGCCCTGATATATTTCCGTCCAGAATCGCTTTTTGAGCGTTTTTTTCGTGTCCTTGAGAGAAGATTGTTTCTTAATGAGATCGAGATGAGAGAGGACACCAATGACTTTTGGAAATCCGTGGGTTTGTAGTATGTTGAGGAACTCGAACGTTTCCTGTGCTCAACGTTATGGACGGAGAAAAAAAAGAATGTGGAAGAGCAGACCATTTCGAAGCCAAATGAACCATCGACCATAAGAAGAACCAGGTCAACGATCTTGCCAATGTCGATCATGGAGTTGAGATCATTATTACACTCAATGAAAGTCAGTCGTCGCCGTTTCCCTCCAACGACCGTAATAGGACCTTTAGCTTCCTGAAGGGTTTGTTTTGAATACCTCCGAACGAGGCTCTTGAGGAGAGTGGTCTTCCCAACTCCAGGAGGTCCCACAATTGCGACGATGACGGGTGGCGGTGTTTCATCGGGGGTCCTGTCGACCAAGGGCACATGTAGACGGGTCTGGTCACGCTCTGCATTTCTACGACCCTGTCTGTCAGCTCGTCTGCCAGACCTGGGTGCGAAGGCCTGGGCGGCAGTGAGTTATGAGGTAAGAGGTCACCAATTTGCAGAGGACGCACTTTTTCGTTGAACCCAGACTGCTGCTTTCCCTTTCTCTTCTTGTCCGCCTTTCCCCCTGACTGGGCAGGCCGGTGTGCCTTGTGAGTCTGTTGTTCCATAGCAAACACTCAACGCCTTTATCAGGACCTAGCGCGGATGAGCACGTAAATCTACCGAGCGACCCGCCATGGGGGGGTTGATAAAAACGATCACGTGACTCACGCGTCGTTCGTGTCGACTTTGTTTGCTTTTCTGTCTGAGCGAACTCGTCTCCTCGCTGCTCTCTCGCTTCCTTGTTTTTACATTTTCCTCTTGTAACCTGTTTCCAGCGACACCTCAGATGGCTAGGAGCTCATCACACCGCGATTTCAGCATCCCCGGGGATGAACTGGAACATCACCGCATCCAACTTGAACATAACTTGCAAAACACCGATCTATCTCTTCATCTATCTTCTGTGCTGGACGACGATGTTGGCGTCAATGAGTCTTTGGAATATCCTAGACATGACTTTGTACCAGAAAGGTTTCCTGCGTTTGCCTCGTTTGATCGGCACTCCCAGGAAAACATGGATCTTGACACAAGCCACATTCGCGCCTGGTCTATTCATGACGATGAGGGTGTCACCCCATATGATACCCGGACTGCATCGACTGCCGCACATCATGTCAGCGCCGCTACTATTACTGCAGGACTTGGCCGTGGTAGGAGGAGGGATCCTAGCACCAGCGGGGCAGAATATGATCCTGAACGTCCACTTCAAGATATCATAGATGGTATGAAGTACCGCATTAGGTGTTCAAACGCGTACTTATACTCTGCCGTCATGCTTCTCAGCCTGTCGTGCAGATGCTGATGTAGATGAGGCGGAAAGATCGCAAGATATCTCCCGTCCAAAGTTGTCAGAAACACTACAGCGTGTCGGCTTCTCCCCTAGACGTCCACGTAGTGGTCAATCCCGGGCGTCACATGGGATATCTGAGTCATCAAGTCGACACGCAGATACGAATATCTCTCGGCGGAATTTGACTCCTCGTGCACGAAAACCTACGGTCTCTTTCGACACCACTGGCACCCCAATCCGACGAAACTCACAGCCCGCTGCACCCCATGTCAACGTTCAACCGCCGACGCCTTCCACGTCGGGTTCCCGATTCACCAAGATGGCTCGAGGACTGGCGCGTGACGTACGCCAAGCTCAAGAGCAATTGCGGGACTATAATGCCCCCGTTCCTGCTGCCGGACCCCGTTCTGTGGTCAAGGATGGACCGAATCGAAATGTTGCAGACCTAGCAAGTGACATCAACCGTGAAAGCCACTCAGTAAAAAAGCCTAGTCGTAGCCGCGTGCATCTCCCAGACGTCACAGGTCTCACAAATGCCGTGATTTCTCCGGCGAAGGGGAATTTAGAACGATATGGTGTCCGTGGACCGGGTTTTAAAGAAGTTGAAGGTAACTCAATCAAGTCAATATTTGTTAAACGAAATTAATTGCCCAACTGAAAGTTCGCTTCATGACATCGCTCAATGCACTTCATACAAGGTTAAACCATTTGGAGACAGAAAATAGCATTGCTCGCCGCCGCGTACGAGAGCTAGAGTACGAGCTTGAAGAATGTAAACGCGATGTTGCCAGAGAACGCACGCGCCTTATAGAACCTCAAGATGGAGTGGATATCAGTATCTCCCGCATAGCTGTGCCATCTACTTCTCGGGCCAAAGGAAAGGAAAGAAGACACAAGGACGTTGACCCCCACTCGTCCAAATACTTTGAAGTGGTCCAGGAGAAGAAAGGTGACTGTTCAAACTATGTGGGGTTATTCCTTGTTGATGCGTTGCAGCCCTGGAAGTCCTCATCACGACACTGAGGTCTCATCTCAGTCGCGTCACATCTGATTTATCCTCTCAACAGCAACTAATCGAAGAACTTCGTAGCCTTCGAGAATTGGACGCTCTTTCACTAGCAGAGAAGGCACAAGAAGTTAACCAGCTCAGAACTGAGGTGGAAAGACTGGCTGGTGAAATCGAAGTCTTACGCGGGGTCGTTGAGGAGGGCCTGAATGAACGACGCCAAGCACGCGATGCTGCTCTAAGTGAGCAAAACGATCGTCTCGTGGACGCTACTGCTGCCAATCCCCATCACCCCCTTCCGCCAGTTGTTGAATCGTCCGAATCTTCAGTCAGACGATTTATAGATGACGATGAGATAGATCGAATATCGGTGGATCTTGATGAACGTCGGTCTGAGCGAGCGTCTAATTCGTTCGTCCAGGGCTCTGAGCCATCATCCGACGGGAGCTGCACCAGTATACATTCGCGCTACCGCGTTCAGGACCCCGCTGTGAAGCTTAATGGCGAAACAGATTCCATTCCACCGTTTCCTAAGATCAACTCGGAGCGTATGGAACGTTTGTTCTTCTCCGCACCACGTCATAATGCGACTTCGTGTCGAATGTGCGAGGGCCATCACCCCACTCATCACAATCGCCCTCACCAAGATGCTCACGAAGTCCCAGATGATCGCCACGAGGACAAGGACGAAGGTTTCGATGAAGGTATCGAGCAGCGACCTCGATCGTGCAGGACTGGCCGAGGTAACGGACATACATATACAATCGACGACATCCTCGAGAAGATGGACAGAAATGGAGGTACGTTGAGACCAAGCGACGTTCCACCTCAGACTGTGCTTGCGCGGGTCATTGGTGAGCTCGAAGACGAATTCACTCACTTCAGGGAGTATGCTTAGCCTTCAACTTACGTCGTGCTTTCGCTGATGGAGTATTTTGATCCAAGGATCTACATTGGCCTCTCTGAGGAGTATAGGTCGTTGGATTGTGCCACTCAAGCAGCTAAGCGCCAAGCCGTAGGCGTTCGCTTGCGGGATGTGACAGAGGTCCTGGAACGCAAGGTAAATTTCAATCTATTCGAGCGTGCACTAGCTCAATGTTCTCTAGGGTAATCAGATAGCATCATTATATGATCTATTAATATTCAAGGACAAGCCACTTGAGCAATAGTTTATTCAACAGGCCATAGTGTACCCCATGATACACTGTAAAATAGAGATGTGATACTTCTGAACCATTTGCTTCAGAAGCTCAGGTGCTTCTGGTGACCAAAATGTCTGATATGATGTGCAAATTGTTGGGAGTGGTGGCAAACTGTTGGTTGAGGCAATTGATCTTCAGCTAACAGTAATGAATTGGAGAAAGCAAGAAAGAGTGGTTACACTAAAGTGGTGGTAGTTCAAAAAAGATAATTTAGTGACCTTTAAAACTATTGCAGTGTTTGACCTCTATGCAACATCAGAAAAATCACAAGGATCTATTTTGAGCTTATGTGAACTTATGTGAGCTTATCTGTCTCATCATAGCTCAATTCTCAGTGCTAAGCATAGCAAGCCAAAATAGCCAGTTAAGAAAATTAGACAGTGGTATTGTTACCCAAGTAAGTACATAAAGTGGCTCAAAAAACTGTCCCAGTGTTTGCATGTTTTGCACTAAATGCAATGGCTATCAATAACTACTAATTATCATGCTAGGCTATGAGTGTATAAAATGTAGTATTTGCTCTTGGCTTTCTATTGGCTTAATGATCAAAGCATTTGGTTATATTTTGGTAACATGGCAACCATATCAAAATGACAACTCATTGGAACTGTTATGGCTTCTTGCCATCCTATCCTTGATACTTGCTTATGCTCCTTAATGGACACTCCTAATCCTGTCCTGGGAAGCTGGTGAGGCTTTTAGCTAGTGGCCCCTAACTAGGCAAATAGAGAAAGTGATAAGACCACTACTCTTATATAAACTAGTAGCCAGCAGCACTAGTAGCAAACTAGCCTGTATAACCAGCCAAGAGATCAAGGGATAAGAATGGAAGAGGAACCATACCATGAGGATGTGGGAGAATGGAAGCACACTGGTTCTCAGATATAAAAGAGGCATGACCATCATAAGGCTAAGAAGATTCAATCTGGATCTCTGCTACAGATGCAGATCCTAATCTAGATCCAAAGATCAGATAACATTGGGGACTGTACCTGGATCTCATCTGAGATCTGCCACATCATGTGACTGATACCTGGTATAGGGGAATACTCTGATATATGGATATAGCCTTAGCCTAGGATTATTCTTATAAGGATACTTGTTCACATGATCATGTGCTCCTGGTCACATGACTATGCTACCATTTGCATCACATGCTCAATAGTTCCCATGGTCACATGCTTGAGACCATTGTGTTTGCTAGTCATGTAACAGAAATAGTTTTTTGACTTTAAATAGGATATGGTATTTAGAACCTGATATGACCTTCCTTGGCCTTGATAACTGCTTGAATCCTTCTAGGCATGCTTTCTATCCAATTTTGACACTCCTTCATGGAAGCCCTTTTCCACTCTACCACCACCCTATTCCATAATTGATAAACTCCTGTAGATGCCCTCTTATAATCTAAAAGACATCTTTTTAAATGATCTCAAGCATATTTAATAGGATTAAGATCTGGAGATTGAGCAGGCCAATCCAGAAGCTTGATATATTGCTTCTTAAACCAGATTTGAGCTCTTCTAGAGGTATGCTTGGGATTATTATTGTTATAATTCTAAATCCCAGAGACTAAACCTAGATGCTAGAGAAAGAAAAAAAACATAAAAATAAACTTAAAGAGGAGGCTCTGTAGAAAAGCAACTGAAGAGGAAGTAGTGAGAAGGACCCAGAAGAAACTTGTGCTCAAGCAACTATGGGCTAAGCTCTAAAAGAGCTGAGATTCAAAAAAGTGCAAACTGCAAAGTACAAAGTAATTAAGTCTGGAGAGACTTAACCACCCATACCTGCTCCTTATATATGGCCCAGGGTGGTACACAGACCATGTACACTAAGTCTACCCTAGACTATCTACTAGCTATGGATACCACTAGCAATAAGAGTGCACTATTAAATAAGTAAGGAAAAAGCATGGAGCAGAAATAAGAAGTGAGACAGTGGCCTCACATATCAAGGGTTTATAATGGAAGAGAAGAGAAGGACTTGTAATGGAAAACCAGGGTCTTACATAAGGATAGGGATCTCTGCCACAGATATAACCAGATTATAAATGTAGATCCAAGATCTTTTAGATTCATGGAGATAGCATCAAGATCTAGATAGAGAAGATTAATGGGCAGTGTAATGGGTAACTACCTATCCTGCCTTAATACTTGAACTTTCTTAATGGATGCTTCTATTCTATCCTGGGAAACTGGTGAGGCTTTTAGCTAGTGGCCCCTAACTAGGCAAATGAGAGAATGATACTATGATCCTGTATAAAGCCTAGGGGGCTTAGTAATCAAAGGAGCTATGTCTCAAGAGAGTTAGAGTAAATTCCTTCTTGGAACAGACTAAGGATCAAATGGGTCTCTTGTATAAACCTTCAGCTAAGAGATTAAGAGAGCAAGACTGGGGAAATTCCAGCTTGCACCCCCTGCCTTATATATTGCTCAGGTCTGTGCATAGACCAAGTACAGAAGGCCTACCCTAAGATCTACTATCTATGGACACCAATAGTAGTAATCCCTCAACTAATAGATAAGGGCTGGAGAATGCATGGAGCAGGAATGAGGAGTGAGGCAGTGGCCTCATGGGTCAAGGGATTGGAAGGAAGAGAAGCCACACCATGAGGATATGGGAGAATAAAAGAAAAGTGCACAGGATCAGAGATATAAATAAGACATGGCAGTAGCAAGGCCTAGGAGATCCAATCTGGATTTCTGCCACAGATGCAGATCCTAATCTAGATCCTGAGATCAGATATCATCAGGGACTGTACCTGGATCTCATTTGAGATCTGCCACATCATGTAACTAATACCTGGTATAGGAAAAATACTCTAATATAAAGGACTTAGCTTTAGCCTAGAGTTATCCTTATAAGAATACTCATTCACACAATCATGTGCTCCTGGTCACATGATTATGCAACCATTTGCATCATATGCTCAACAGTTTCCATAATCATGTGCTTGAGACTGTTGTATTTGCTAGTTGCATAACAGGAACTATGACATAGATTATAATGGAAGAGCCATGGCAAGTGTGAATGTAAAGAACAATAGAGCATTAATGTTGATATTCAGACTAAGGTATAAGATACATGACTATGGTATTTATACCTTCAAAAGCTGAGTATTGTAGCAAAATAAAACAAGTGCCAATTCAAATATAAAGCAGGTGTCCATATTTCTAGGAGATAAATGGAGATGTCAGGGATGACAACATCCAGCCTTGTCAAACTGAAATGGGGAGGGACAGGGAAAGCAAAAGGAAATGGGCAAGAAACAGAATGAAATAATAGGATAACCCTGGAGTAGTTTTGGAATGGTACAGAGTTAGCATATATGAAGTTGTAGGTATTATTAAGGAAGTGAGGCAAACTAGAGGTTTTGCAACTTGGGATCAACTGGAGTTGTACCACAGTATGCCTAAAGGCACAGGATTGAAACAGTTTCTACTGTCCTTGCTTGATACTCAAGTCTTCCTTGGTGGATGCTCCTAAACTGTCCTGGAATGCTGATAGGGCTTTTATGCTAGTGGCCCCTAACTAGGCAGTGATAGAGAATGGATTGAGTAATGGACCCTTGTGTAAACCTTAGCCAGCAGTACTAGTGAACTAGCCTGTATAATCAGTCTAGAGGTCAAGAGAGCAAGACTGGGTTTCCCCAGCTTGCACCCCCTGCCTTATATATTGCCTGGGTTTGCACACAGACCAAGTACAGGAGGCCTACCCTAAGCTATACTATCTATGGACACCAATAGCACTACTGGCTTTATTAAATAGGAGAGGAGAAAGCATGAATTGGGAATGAGAAGTGAGGCAGTGGCCTCATGGATCTAGGGATGGAATGGAAGAGAAGCCACACCATGAGGATGTGGGAGAATGGAAGGTGCACTGGTTCTCAGCTATGAAAAAGGCATGGCCATCATAAGGCCAAGAAGATCCAATCTGGATCTCTGCCACAGATTAGATCCTAATCTAGATTATCAGATCAGATATCATCAGAGAGCTGGATCTGGATCTCATCTGAGATCTGCCACATCATGTGACTGATATCTGGTGCAAGGAGAATACTCTGATATATGGACTTAGCCTTAGCCTAGAGTTATTCTTGTAAGGCAACTTGTTCACATGATTACATGCTCCTGGTCACATGACTATGCAACCATTCACATCACATGCTCAACAGTTCTCATGGTCATGTGCTGTGGACCATCATGTTCACTAGTCATGTAACACAGGATATGTTATGGTCTCACCATACACATGGTTTACATATGTGACCATAAGAGCTTCAGAGCATGTGATGCGACTGGTTGCATAGTCATGTGACCAGGAGCATGTGATTGTGTGAATAAGTAGCCAAACAAGGCAAACCCTAGGCTAGGTCCAAGTTCTTATTCAGAGTTCCCATGCACAGAGATCAGATTACTGATGTGGCAGATCTCAGATGGAGATTGAGATCATCAGATCTGTGGCAGAGATCCAGATTGGATCTCCTTGGCCTTATGGTGGCCATGCCTCTTCATATCTGTGAGCCTGTGCTTCCCTTCCATTCTACCCACATCCTTGTGATATGTGGCACTCTTCTCCATCCTATATCCATGAGGCCACTGCCTTACTTCTCCCTCACAATCCATGCATTCCTACTATATCTATATTGAGGTAGGAGTTACTTTAGCTATTGGTGACCATAAATAGCACACTTTAGGGTAGATCTCTTGTACTTGGTCTGTGCACAGACCTTGACAATATATAAGGTAGAAGATGCAAGCTGGGAAAACCCAGTCTTGCTCCTTTGTGACCTAGGCTAGATCTACAGCTCTGATCTAAGGCTTCAATCCAAGAAGGATCTCCCTTCAGCTCTCTCCGCTGTCTATCTATTGGTTTATACACAAGGAACCCAGGTTTCATCTTCCTTCTCTGCCAAGTTAGGGGCCACTTGACCAAAAGCCTCAGCAGTCATCTAGAATAGGATAGGAGTGTTCACCAAGGAGCACCATGAGTATCAAGGACAGGATGGGTAGTCACCTGTAACAGGATATAACAAACATCTTTTCCTTTATTAGCTGCTGCTGATGTTTTTGCTTGTAGAGCCTCTGCCACTATATATTCTTTCTATATAGGAACATTAGGACATCTAGCTTCAATATGCCCATTCATATTGTAATGATAACATTTGACTATTTGAGGGCAGGAGTAAGCAATGTGACCTAGAGAGCCACAATTGAAAGAAGCACTGCACTAAGAAGGCAAGTGCCCATCCTTGTTGCATATATAACAGTGAATAATGTGCTTGTAATATCTTGTATTGGCTTTTTCTTGACCAGATACTCTAACTGGCAAACCATGCTCACAAAGAGCAGCATCAATAGCTTTATGGCAATGGAAGATGCAGTAGTTCCTTAGATGGGCCTATGTAAAGGTAGCTGGAAGACAAAAGGTGGAAATAGGCTAGGAAGTCATAATAGAAGTAGCAGGAATGTTATTCTGCTGAAAAAATATAATTGGGGAAATGATGTCTTGCTTTTTGATGAAAGCAATGAGACCAAGGAGTTTGTATGAAAGAGACATAACTCAAGAATAAATGCTTCTTGAATATATAACTTGTAGGTATTTGAAACAAGGAGGTAACTAGATAAGATACTCAATAGCCTGTATCCTTTCCTTTAACTCTGGTTGACAACTGTCAAAAAGAGTTAAGAGTAGACTTAATCAAATGTTATGACTCTGGATCTCAGAGGCTAAACCTAGATAAAGAGTAAGAGGAGAAACATAAAGAGAAATTTTAAGAGGAGGCTCTGGAGAGAAGCAATCAAGGAGGGATTGATGAAGGAGGACTTGGAAAAGACTCATGCCTGTGCAACTGTGGACCTTTTCTGAGAGGATAGAGATCTAAAGAAGTGCAAACTGCAAAGTACAAAGTGATTAAGTCTGAAGAGACTTGACTATCTATACCTGCCCCTTATATATGGCCTAGGGTAGTGCATGGACCAACAATACTAAGCCTACCCTAGACTACCTACTAGCTATGGACACCACTAGTAGTAAGAGCATACTATTAAATAGAAGAGGATAAAGCATGGAGCAGATATGAAGGAATAAGGCAGTGGCCTTGTGTATTAAGGGATTGAAATGGAAGAAAAAAGAAGATATGTAATGGAAGGTCAGGGTAAAATACAAGAACAGGGATCTCTGCCACAGATACAATAAGATTATAGATGTAGATATAAGATCTGTCAGATTCATGGAAATGTATCAAGATTTAGATGGGGAAGATCCAGGGGCAGATCCTAGGAAGATCCCAGATCCCATATCTTGTGACCACTAACCATAAAGATACTTGTAAATAAGTCTGACCCCAAGCTAGGGTTATCTGAAAAGGAGTGTGTCTCCCATAATTATGTGATGTAAAAGTGGTGGTTGCACAAGATGCATAACAATAATAGAAATAAGAAAAAAAATAACAATGGAAGAAAGTATGAAGTTGAAATGGAATAGTTTAGAGAGAACAAAGTAAGAACTAAGGTATACTAAGTAACTGAAAACAGAATAAAGCTAAAATTAAAATTAGAGTGGAAAGGAAATAAAAGGTCAGAGAAGCTATACTAATAACTAGGATGATATTATGCTTGCTTTTATTTTACTGTCCTACCACTATACTAATTTACTTTTTGCTTCTATCTTTTATTCTATTTTCTTACTTTCTTATCTATTTAAAAGTATTACCTTATTTAGTAGCATAGCTTGGTCTGTGCACATGTACTTAATGAAACAGCCTGGTATTTCAAGTCCCTTAGACTTGAATACTTATACTATAGCCCTTTCTTGACTATTGAGTGATTTCTAGTAAAGTCCAGCATACTCTGCTCCTATAGAGCATTATTCCAAGTCATATATCTCTTGCCTAGCCCTCAAAATAGAGGTTAGTAGTATTCTGCTCTTGTTTTCTGACTTTCTGACTTATTAATCTTGACATCAAGTCAAGATCATAATAGATAGTAGAAGTGTAAGGACAACTAGAGTGAAATGGAGTAGTATTCAGAAGAACTGAAGTTACATGAAGGGAAATCAAGGACTAGTATGGCTTACTGTCAAGCACTGAGTATAAAAAATCAAGTAGAAGCTGGATCTGAATTGGATTCAATTATAAAATATAACATTTACCTCTAATCTTCCCTTATAAATCAGAATACTAAGCTATGCAAGGGCATATCACATAAGGTAAAGCCAAGTCCCATTTAATCCAAGAGAAACTCTACTCAATACTTTCAAAAACCTTCAGACTTCTTTAAAAGCCTTCAGAGCTATGCTCTTATCCATGAATGAGCTCCATCAGTATACTCAACCCTAAAATTTGCTTCCTGGAGTTTTTCTTTTCTGTAACTCTAAGTTTTAGCAGTATCTTGCACCTAGAGCTTACCCTCTCTAGTACTCTTCTAGGATCTTAACAAGTATGCTTGAACTAGAAGTTCTTTTTAGCACCTATAAATTAGAGTTGATAGAGTCTGACAATCATTCTGTGCTGTTTTAACACTGACCTATCTTATATAAGAGTAGCTTATTACCTTGCTTTGGGCTTCCTTTTTGGCTGCTTTAGTTTTCCAGTCTACTATTCTTTTCAACTTTGAATCACTTCATTGTAATATTCTCTTAGTATTCCTTTCTAATTCCCTTACCTCTGTTTAGCTCTCTGCCTCTTAGCCACCCAATTTTTATTGGTTTATTGACTTAGAAGGTTTTCTACATTTAAACAATTAGATTTATATTCTGAATATTTCTGACCTATGTCTTTGAATCCTTTGTTTTAAACATAACCACCCCTTGTCAGGTTACTTTAGACAAAATCAGACCCTAGAGCTAATTTGTCACAATTATATCTGGGCTGGCATTTGAGCTTTTGTTAAAGACTATATCTTATTTTGTATAACTTGTGCCCATGCCAAGATACTCTGCCATAAACCCTATGGCTTCCTGAAGCAGCTCTCTATTCCTAAGAAGCCATGGAATTCCATTTCTATGAATTTCATTGAGCAACTCCCTATCTCCTCTGGTTACTCCACAATCCTTATTGTTGTCAATTAATTATTAAAGCAGTGCATTTTTATTTTACAGATAATAAGATGATTTTTTCAGAGCTTGCACAACTTTTTTTACTCCATGTCTTCTTTAAACATAGAGTTTTCTCCCATATCACCTTCAATTACAGTTCCGAATTTATCTCCCATTTCTTCTATTCTCTTTATTTTTCCCATTTTTTAACTTTAACTT